>PVJA010006299.1:54057-74083 GCA_004027025.1 Myocastor coypus
TTTTTTTTTTTTTTTTTTTTTTTTTTTTTTTTTTTTTTTTTTTTTTTTTTTTTTTTTTTTACTATGCCTGGCTTCCTTTCAAATCCCAGTGGGTAACATAGCACATGGCACACGGTAAGTGTACAAATCCTGTTGATGGGTCACCATGTAGCATCATTTATTTCCTTGGCTGTCCTCCTTACCTGAGCGGTTCTGTACCCTTCCTTTCGAATTACTTACTGTACAGGTCCCCAAGAGCTTTCGCTTGCTCTTATGTCTTATTCCTGCTCTTGCTCATGAATAGACAGCGCCTGGATTTACATCTCCCAGGTCAAACTTGTCTCTTGAAAGCTTGGACTCTATTTGCAACTCTACCGAACATCTTAGATGAACTCCAGCATCGCATATTCAGTGTATCCCGAACTGCAACCACAGCAGTTTTCTGCTCAGCCTCCAACCTATCTGACTCTTCTTTGAGCTGGGTCACTATGGTATCCATATCATAGATTTATGTGATTGATGAAAATGAGGTAATGATTTTAAGTCACTAAGCACAAATGCCAAACACACTGTACATGTTCAGTAGATGTTTGCTGTTACTGTCATTATGGAATTGGCTCCTAACCACTCCTATTCATGAAATAATACATTTTCTATATAATTTATCTCATTGTTAATTTTTTCAAAAAGTATTGTGAATAATAGCAGTGATTATTATTTGCAATTTAGTTATTATTAAAAAAGAAAAAAAAGAGGAGAAAGCATGTTTAAGTAGAAGCACAGACTTTTTTCTAACATTCGCTATAAAATTTCAGCTCTGTGCGTTAAGTATGGCAATATAATCGATTACCAAAGCACTCAAAAACCTCTGAAACTATAGTGAAGAAAAGGAATTTTCTTAGATCACATCTGTGATTCATTAATGAATAAAATTATTTCATTTCTTGGTATCTAATAAGCGCAAGATGCCAATAAGAAAATTCTGAAAATATTGGAAAGATTTTTAGATATAACATAAATGTCAAAAGTTTTCAGATAACTTGGCACTTGTTTATTGTATATATAAAATATTTGTTATTATATAAGTTGAAATTTTAATGACTGTGGTATTCAATTCAGTTGTTATAATTATCGTACTGTAATTATTTGCTATTCTACCCTTAGCAGCTACCTTTTGGTGAATAAAGAGTCTGAAACTCTTTTTCTCTTTTACAGCCACTTAAATCCAGCATAAGATAAAATTACTAACTTTAATCTAAGTTTTAACAGCAAAATCTAGAAACAAGGGATGTGTGGACGGTCTTCAAATCTCTTATAAGAGATTCCCATCTTGAACTTCAGTTCGTAGAGTGCAGAGAGCACTTGCCAGTACTACCATCAAGGTCCTTCCTCTCAGTCAATTTTATTTATGTAGAATCTTTCATCAAAAGATCACAAAGAGCTGTCTAACCAGCTATAAAGAAACATAAATCAAAAAGAAAATGAAATGCTCAAACAATAAAATTATACATTAGAGGCCCATTTAAAGCAGAGCATTTTAAGATGAGGAAAAAAAAAAGTCTTGGCTGGAGTATACAGAACATAAGTTATAATGGGAAGCTATTTCATAATTTGGTGAAAAATGAAAAGGCCCACTTCTGATAGTGGAGAGCCTATTATTAGGAATGATCACTTGCATACCAGTGCTTTAATGAAGGGGGTGAAGAGCATAATAATGTGAAGTGGAACTGACGAAGGACGGAGGCACTCCTGCTGCTGCTCCAAGGAGGGAAGGAAAGAATATTCTATTCCCCCAAACGGCATTGTGCCCAAAGACCCTGTTCTTCTGCATGCCTATTACTATTGTGCCTTTTTCCAAAGGCCCTATGCTAAGGTCCCAGAATACATCTATAATGTACATAACATATTTATGATACATATCTACCACACAGGGGTCGCAAGGAAGCCAAGGGGGTCTTTCAATCTCTGCTGTCATCTTTACTTGCTTCTTCAGCACAGATTAATTCAGTGTCCCCCAAGTCTCAGGATTTCCAATTTACAGTGTGGAAGATATTCATTTTAGTGTCCCCAAGCATAGGGGAAAGTGTAAGAATCTTGTAACAGCATTGCTTTAACAAAAAACAGCAGAACACTTTTGCAGCTTACTGCTGTAGAGAAGCGAGAGATTTTTGAGACATCAGTCTTTTGTTTTATTGGCATCAAAATAAATATCAAGAGAGTGTTCTTTGGCATAAAGTTTATAACAGTTGGAGGCAAGCATATATTCTGAATTCTAGAATTACAAATATTTCTAAGTTTTTTCATCACCTTTTGTTCATGTTTTGAAGCCTGACTCTTAAGATAATTTATCTTGATGCTTGAGGATTATTCTTAACATCATGTAAGAAAACCCGTACAAAGTGAGGTATTTTTACTTTCATTATAGCTAAACTTCATGTTCAGAATGATTTGCAGTTCTGTCTATAAAACAGCTTATAATGGTAGTGGTGGTAAAGTGTTAGCCTTTCTTCATTTATGATGTAAATAATGTTTATTGTTTGTGTGTTCCCAAAAATTAAAAATTGCTAAGTAATGGACTAATCTGCACACTAAGAATGTACAAGGACAGAAAAAGGATCAGGTATTTAAGGAATGAAAGAAAAATTGGTGAAATCAGAAAGCAATCAACATGGTAGGTGATTGCATAACATGGAGACTTCATAGGCCACTTGCCTGTCAGGTTCTTGGCTGTAAACAGTGGAAGCAACAGCTAGTTTTAACATAGTTTCATGCACCCCCAACATTGATACACTACAGACTTAACTTCCAGGGCCATTGCTTTGGGAAATGGGGCTTTTTGGGAGGCTGCATAGGGCCTGAGCCTTCATAGGTAGACAGATGCTGCTGAGCAAAGGATTGTGGGAGTTGGTTCACTCTCTAGCTCTTTCACCTTCCATCATGTGAGAGCATGGCTGTATCAGGTGCCAGAAACTTGAACTTGAACTTCCTAGCCTTTGGGGACTGTCATCAGTAAGTGTCTGTTATTAGTAAATTGCCAAGTCCTTGGTATTTTGTTATAGAAGCACACAGCAGATCGAGAGAGCTGTGATGGTTATCTTGAGCAGAAAGGATAGAGAATAACATGCATAATTAACAGAAAACATGGAGAAATACCCTTGGAAACTGCTCAGGAAGTATGGGATAGTAAAAGGAGAAATAATGTCTTTAGGATATTGCTGGTGTTTGAACCTCCGCTGGACAGTTGATGCTGCCAATGGTTGTGAACCGTCTTTATAAATTGATGGTTTTCTCTTGGGACTCGCATTCCCGTCTGCAGGGATCCAGCTGGCGAAACAAGATGAAGGTGCACATGCTCCTGTCAGGGCACAGGAAGGAAAGGCGCAGGTCCTTGGATTCAGGAGGACTCATACAGCGAGGACCTGCTTCCATATAGGAGAGTTTAGCTGCCGGGCTGCTTAATGAACATGAACACAGAGAAAGGGATTTAGGCTTTGTTTCAATACAGTTGGAGGTCAGTAACAGTCCCAAGGTGAGGTAGGATAGTTCTATGTTTTATGTAAAAATTATCTCAACTGCTAGTATCGAACATGTCTGGGGATAAGTGAAAGAACACTCTAATCTTTGTCATAAAGAAGAAAATAGCCCTAAATAATTGAAATAAATGTCTGCAGTAGAATAATATCTTTTATTTAATATAGTAACTATAATTTAAACCTTGACCAATTAAGGCATGACAGCCTTGAGTGTTTTTCTCTTAGACCCTAAATGCCCCTCCTTTCTCATCCACTGAAAGACAACTGAAGAGGATTTAGTTCCGATGTTCACTTTGACTCTGGAGGCTACAGCCCGAGATCAAAGAACAAAACAAGACGATATAAAGCACTGAAGCCCACACCAAAAATTTGGTAAGGTTTCAGTAAAACTCAGAAATGAAATTGGACAGATTAAAAAAAAAACAAAAAAAAAACAAAAAAAAAACAAAGAACACAAAGCTGCAAACAAAGCACTTGGCCCTGTGAATACTGGTGTGTTAAAAATTGCCACTCTTTCCATTGTGCCTTCTCCGAAAGCAATTTTGGAAAAGTAGAAATAATTTAAAATACCATTGTTTTTCTGGATTCACAGATTTTCAAAATCACTGCAGACGTGCAACTAATTCTTAGTGGTTGTCTTAAAGTAAAATTCCAGTTCAGAAAGGACTGAAATTCACTGCCCATTTGTTTCCGAAAAAGCACAATAAGGAAATAATTTAGAAGAGAAAAAGATTCCAATTTTCTTTGATAGTGTCACAGTAGTAAAATGCATGTAGCTAATATATTTTAAAAGCATGGGGTTGCTAACCCTGACATGAACTAATGAATTTGCTAAGTGATTAATAATTCATAAAACAATCATTTTTAACCAAAAATGAAAGTTTCCCTGAATGTATGCTTGAGATAAAAATAAATGGGAGGCATTTAATAAGAATAGCTTTTGTCAGGAAGGCAAATCGGTATAGCTTGTTTCAACACACACACACACACACACACACACACACACACACACACATGTGCGCACCCCTAATTCATACAGCAAATTAGTGGTGCTTATTTGATCAATTTGTCAATTACCCTTCAGACAACTATTTTTAGAGACAATTAGATTTCTAGTTAGGGTGAAGAAGAAAAAAGAGAAAGGACCAAATATTTGTTGAATGTCTCTCCAATGTCAGGCCGGTATGGTCCTTCTTTGGTGCTTTATGTGCCTTCTCATTTAATCCTCAAGGCAACCTTGTATGTAGTAATTGCTATTGGAAGGGTGAAATTATTAAGGGCTCAATGAATATAAGGATTTTCATATGATCACAGACCTACAACATAGGCAGAGTAAACATTCAAAACTGTGCTTGATCTGTTTCCCAAATTATACTTTCTGTTATCCCATGTCCCTTCCCAGGAAACATGTTTAATAGATTTTAAAAGTTAGAGAGTATAATTTAAGGCCAGAGCATATGCTTGCATCGGTTCAAACCAGAAGAAAATTCTAACACTCAATCGTTCTGATCCACAAAACTGACAATGTAAATATTTTTGCTAAAATCATAAAAATTTGGCAATAATAGTAAATATTTCATGATAAATAATGGTGATGTTAATGTTTCTGTCAATTGGTATCAAATTATAATATTACACTCATGTGTACAGTGGCACCATATAAATATTCCAATGATTTTGCTTAAATAATTGTAAAGAATTACTCTAAAATGTAACTTTCAAAGATTAAGAAGATTTTAACATGCCAAAAGAGACAAGTTACAGCAGACATATTAAATATTTCTGATTTTCCCATAGTGGCAGAGTGTTACTGAACATTAGGTGTGCTTATGTGAAATTGCCAACTAAATTTCTCTCAGACATTAAATACCACATTCGTTAAATTTTTAGAATGATTATCTAAAATACATTTCCCTAGAACTGCAAAGGTTGAAAACAGAAAGCATTAGGTAAATTTTTAAGAGGAACTGAATGAAAATTCTCCTATAAAAGCCCTAGAAGATAAACTGGTGACCTTGGACTTTCCACCATCAGAACTATGAGTTCTTGCTTTTATACATTACTTCATCTCAGGCATTCCTCAGAGCCACAGAAAATGAATGAAGACAGGATTTCAAGGACATCTCAGGGAGTTTGTTTATAAAAGTGTCATCTCTTTCACCAAAAGAAGGTTTTCCCGTCCTAGTGAGGGGGTGAGTGCACCCATGTCTGGTTAATTTTCACTAGTTGCTGGGACAGAATGCCTGACATCCAAAATTAAGGAAGGAAAAGTTTATTTAGCTCAGAGTTGGTGAAGCTTTCAATCCATACTCCTCTGGCTCCAAGGCAGCCTGGCACATGGCAGAGGGCAGTAGTTCATGATAGTGAGCTGTCCAGGAAACAGTAAAGCAGAGAGGACCAGCAGCTGTAGCTTCTAGCAAGTTTCTCTTCCTTCTTTCCATGCTGACTATGATGACTGGAGCTCCTCCAGGAAGGGAAACACTCCATCCTTCCTGAGTTCTGTCTTAAATCCTTTAAGTGCTGAGTCACTCTAGAGTGGGCCCTACAAACCCTAGGGAGGGGCCTCTATGCCCTAAGGTGTAGAATTGCTGTCGATTTAGCTAAGCTTTTAATTTCTCAAGTTAACATAATCTATCAACCACTACAACCCAATGTGAGCTTTGTGTTGGCACAGAGTCAGAGCTTAGGAAATACTATCTTTATTGCAACATAGATCATATATAGTAGGGGAAAATGTTTCCTTTGGTTTTGGATTCTAGGAAGAGTTTCAATGAGGTATCCTCCTAAATGAAGTCCTATAACAACCAGGAAGAACAAGTCTTGGAGGGGAGTGAAATTAAGAAAAAATGAAATGAAACAGATTTTTTAAAAAATTTGTCCTATGGTCAAAACACCCAAATACATCAATGAAATGGGAAAGTGTTATAAAAACCAAAGCATTATGATTATTGCTTTAGGTGATTTTTAAATAATGGACGAGGCACCAAGTATACTGATGACACATTTTGTTGTGGGATGGCTTGTTGAAGGCCTAGTTTAGGAAGGTATGAAAGAAATTAGAATTTGCTTTGAACTAATGTGGAGATGACATTTGAGTATCTGGTAAAATTTTTGAATTTGTTACATGAAACCTGTGTTAATTTTACTGTTCTCAAACCAAAAAATGTGGACACCTTGATTATATGTTTTATTGTGTTTTTGATGTTTGCTGTCTAGGCTGCCAGAGAGCCATGCTTTGAATTTATTTCCACCGTGAGTAAAAGGACACCAGGCTGGGGATTTGAAAGACATGGCCAGTGGGGGCACAGTGGCACCTTTTAGCTACAGATTCCAAGGTTGGGTGGTGCAGATTCCTGCAGTCAGCATAGAGGAAGCTCTGAGTGTTCCCATGGGAATCACAACTAGACTTAGGGTGAATTATGGTATCTCAGAATGAAACAAGTCTCCTTTGTCTGATGCTATCCGTAACTTCTGGTTCAAGAACCTCTTTTAGAAATTTGTCAGGTCAGTGCTTTAAAAAATGCTGGTATCTTCTGGTCTTCTGTCTTCTAATGTGATGCTAGGCCCTATGAAACATTTTTTTTTTCCTATGAAAGATTTTTAAGAAAACTTGGTTCAGAAGTTATTGGCCTTGCTGTGGTAGAATACTGGGTGGAGTATAAACTACATTGTTATTGTTACTATTTTAACTTCAGTAGAATAAGATTTCCTTTGGATTCTCTGCAGAAACTTTTATGACAGTATGATTCTGCTTCATCAAATCATGGTATCTAGAAAAAGGACTATATTAAGATAAAGTACTGAGTCTGCCCAAGCAGAAGATAACTGAAACATCTTGTTCAACTTCCTTGTGCACTGAGGGCATCTGTATGCCCAGCATATCTACGCACAGCTCAGAGATGGCAATTTTTGCTGAATCTGAACCTATATCTGCTACATAGTGAACAGTGGTTTACTAGCTTACAATTGTGCTGGCAAATACTATGTACCACATCTTGTTTTACACACTCTATTAACTCACTTAATGTTTTTACGAGTCCCAGGAGATAGATATTATTGTTATTCCAATTATCTATGAGAGAAAGCAGAGGCACATAAAGACTAAGCAACTGACCAAAGGTCACACATATGTCATAGTCACTGACAGAACAAAAATTTGGATTTAGCAATGTGGCTCCAGACTTGTACTCTTAGCTGCTACATTATATATTATCTGAAGGCAACATAATGCAAGAAGAAGGATGAACTAAGGCAAGAACCTGTAGGGTATCAGAATCAAGACTTTCAGGTCTTTAATGATTTGAGATTTGGGGTAGCAGAACATCCTAACAGACAGGGCCAGTTTGGGGTATGGAAAAGAAAAAAAAATCTTGACTTTTATATTCTTAATTGACTTGGGGGGCTTGGGTAGAGATATGCAAATTTTCCTTTGCTTGTCAAGTGGAAAACCATCAATCTCTAACAAGACTTTTTGTAGAGTCTCTCTCCTTTTCTGTCTCTGTCTCCATCTCTGTCTCTCTCTCTCCCTCTCTCTCTTTGGTGCTGGAGCTCAAATTCAGGGCTTTGGAGTTCTAGGCAGATACTCTTCTACTCAATTACATCCTCAACCCTAGGAAATATATTCTACAATTTACATTATATAAAAAAAATCTCAGGCTAAAAAGGGAGTCCTTGGGTATAAGGAGCTCATGACCCAGAGTGAGATAGAGAGTCCTCATCCATAGAGATATGCTTCCATTGTTGACTGACAGAGTAAAGGTTGCCTGAATGTCACTGACCTCTCCAACATAGAGCGCTAGAGAGTATGTGACAGGAATATTTAGCAAATGACAGGCCTGTGATTTTGGAGGTCAGGATAATTATGCTGAGTCCTAGAGTCACTTTACAGTATCTTATGCAAGTACAACTCCACCTCAAAGAGCTAGGTCAGACTTAATTTACTGATTCCTTATTTTATAGAATTCCCAATGTCAACAAAACAACTGAGTTGGAAAGCCTCCTAGCTCCTTAGCCTGTGACCATCAGCTGTAATACTTCCATGTGGGTAAGGACAAAGGAACAGGCAGGAAGACTGGCTGTGAATAATAAGAGATAATGTGGACAGTGGATGGCACAAAGCGAGTTAGTTAGTTCTAACTTGTTTCTCTATTCAATCAGGACTAAGGTTTATTCAAGAATAGTTTCCCTTAGCCAGGCGTGGTGGCTCACACCTGTAGTTCCAGCACTTGGGAGGCTGAGGCAGGAGAATTGGTGCAAGTTCGAGACCAGCCTGGGCTACAAAAGTGAGCTTAAGGCCAGTCTCAACTCCATAGCGAGACGCTGTCTCAAAAAAAAAAAAAAAAAAGTTCCCCTTAAAGGAAGTGGTTGTGGGAGAGACCAAACCAACATGTCATCACTAAGCCCTTCTTCTTCTTAGGACACAGCAGTAGTCAAAATTTCCCCTTAGATATGGCTATAGGGACTAAGTGCTAGCCTGTAGGACAGCAGGCAGTTGAGTCCAGCTGGTTGATGCTAGGCCCAAGTACACTGCCTTCGTGATGTCCTTGTTCCCTTGTGTTCTCTTCCCTGGTCTGCTTCCAGATTAGACAATCTGACAACAGACTTAAAGACTCTACAGAATGGCAGAATACCAAGATGGAAGGTTCCTGGGTGGTTGAGTCACCGCAAAAAAGAAATCTACCTCTCTGATCAGAACAGCCAAGTGGACTTTGTGGTGGTTGACCCGGTCAGCTCACTTGGCCTAGGAGATGGTAGTAAAGCACATTTCTGGGTAGGACTGAGTAGGTCATGGAATTTTGACCTTGGATGCTATGTCTGGGCCTTGAATCTTTCTCTGTCACCCTTTCCCTGTTCTGCTCCCCAGCCACCATAAGCTAAGCTTTTTGGTCCCACCATCCTCTTCCAACATGATGTTCCTGCCTCAGAATTGAGTAACCATGGACCAAACCTCTGAATTCTCAAGCCACAGTGAGCCGGTCCTCCTTAATATTGTGGATATCAGGAAATTTATCCAAGCAACTCAAAAGTTAGCCAGTAGGAGGACAGTAAAACTCTGTTGTAGTTGGTAGCATAGGTGAACTATTTGAGTGTTAGTAAAGACCAAACTAACTGACATGTAATAGTGCTTCTATGTGCTAAATGCACTTTACATAAATTGACTCAGTAAATCCAAATTAAAAAAAAAAAAAAAACATGTAGGATAGGTACTCTCATTATAGCTACTTAGGAATGAATCACAGTGAAAGTTACACAGAACTACACAATGAGGACTTGAGGTACCATAAAAGGTATTTGAGACCTGACAGTGTATCTCCTGAAGCTCTGCGACTACATTTTAGCATCTGAGGTGTTCACATAACATAAAGTTTATTAAGGGACAAAATATGACCCCTTCAATAAGAGAATATGGTAAGATTTAAGGCTGGGATGAGTTTCTTGATAGCTGAGGGTCTCTGAGCCATGAGTGCAGATAGAAGAATGGAAAGACTGATCCAAGGAAGGGGAAAGGAGGCATATGGGACAATTAAGGGCAAAGTGAATTAAGATCTGAGTTTCTGAAACCTTGATAAAACTGGGGCTATGAGACAGATGAGTTAGCATAGCCGGGTGCTCCAAATGAAGCCTCTAGAAATGGAGAGGAAGGTAGTTCTATTATAGACATGGTTGGCTCCCTTGATAACCTCCCCTGCTGATGACAGTAAGACATGGCGAGCAGAGATATGGTTTGATCAATGCCCTAGGGAGGCTAAGATAGTTTATCTTACTGCTCTGAGTCCCTGTCAATATCTGATCTTAAAAGTGCTTCATGTGTATAAGCATTGGTGCCAGGTGATCCAAGACCCCAGTGATCTAAGTCTTATTTGTAAAATGCCCTTCTTTATCCCTTCCTGTAAATTGTCAAGCAGGCAGGGACAATCCTGCCAGTGTTGGTTTTTTTTTTAAAGAGGATGATGAACAGCTGTTGCTGCTGACATATGTTTTTCAAGAGCTTGGAAGGCAATAGCCAAGAATTTGAAATTCTACATTTCACATTGTTCCATCAGAAGCAGTTTGCTCGGGATCCAAAGGAAGTCCCCGAAAACTTGTTGAGAAGTATCTGGATTTACTGACTATATGGAGCACTGCAAAGGCTCATTTACTCTGGTAACATTTAAGAAAGTACCACTCCAACCTTTCATTCTAGTGATTTAGATATAGGTTTCAGAAAACTAATGATACAGTGCATAGCTCTCTCCCTTTTGCTGTGTATGACTTGGAAAAATTATTATTGTACTTGTGTAGGTGGCCTTTACTGAGATACTAACATCTTAGAATTTGGATAGATGCTATTTTTCAAGGGCACTGGTGGCTAGTATGGTGATACCTGCTTTCTTGCAAAATTGTAAATGTGGTGAGGCAGATATGTGTACTTTTCACAAAATGAAGTGAATAATAGGACAATGAGGGCAGGAATATGCTGAGTGTGACCTATGTATAAGCACTTACTCTGGGGTAGCTTCAGATTTTAGGTGGGGTATGGGAACAATAAAGATGAGGTTAGCTGTAATGAGTCAGGCTTATTTATTCTTGTTTTTATTACTTTTAATAGAAATAATATTGACACAGTTTTAAAACATGTATCATAGCCATGACAATTGATACAATGCATATTGTTGTCTTCACAGTAGTTGTTCAGAATACAAGATGCAGACATGATAGCTCTTCTAAACATTATTGGTACAAATATTTCTTCTCACTGAACTAAGAGAAAGTAGTTGCATACATAGTCCAATATCCCATAATAGTAGTGGGTTATTGGCAGAACTGGCAATGTTGGAAGAGCCATATTTAAATCTTACCCAGCAACAATCAGTAACACTTGTCCCAGGTAGCCTGGTCCCAAGTAAATGGATTTCATGTTACATTGTGCTTTGCCCTTGGAAGTGCTTGTGTGGTCTACTGCATCAATCCTACAATAGGGCTTTTCACTTTTCTTACACTAAATGTGTAGCCCCTGTATGTGTTAGCACTGAGTGCTCTGTGACCTCCATCTTGGCTTATACCATCTCTGCACTCCAAGGGCTGGATTCATTGTTTGTACAGTTCTTTGGGATAATTTATGTATGAGGGATGCCATATAACAATCAATGTTTACTTCATCTTTTTTTTTTTTTTTTTTTGCATTATGCTTTTGGAGACTAACATATAAAGGTGCTTTTGATGCAGCACACAGGAAATTAAGCACACAAATCCTGTTAAAACCACCAGGAACCAGGCTTCTTGTGTTCCTGTCAGAGCAATGGAGCTCACAGGTGTGCAAGTCAATGGACAGACAGAGCTCAGATATTTATTCAGCTGCTGAAAGTTTTATGGCCAACAATGCCACAAATAATGTTAATTCTTTTACTGAGTGCTGAGAAATGGAGCCTAAAATACCCCATTTTAATATATATTATACATATCATAATACCTATATTGTGCATACAAATAATAAAATGTCCATTATTGCATCTTGTTACCTGGTTTCCCACTAATTGACATGATTGTGGTTCACTGGGAGAATGATGCTATCAATCTTTATCATCAGCTTGAAACTCAGTCCTTTCAGAAGCTAAAGAAAGACATTAAATTGATTCTTTCTGGACTTTGATGTTTATTGCTTTTGAGTTCTATAATAATTCCTGAGATATAAGTAATGACTTCCCTGAGTATAAAACTATCAAAAATCTTACATTTAGATCATGTTGAATAAGGGAGTTTACACTGAAAGAGAAAACAAATCCTATGATAATATGGTCTAAGTAGCTCATGTTCTTTGATGACACAAAAACTAATAATTATATATGTACTGTATATGAATGTAGATACATAATACTTATAGCTGACTGTCTTGTGATCAATTTGTGATTCAGAAAGCAAAAATGCTGCTGATTTGAAGTGAGTCAAATATGGTCAGCCTATTTATTTACTTATTTATTATACCCATTTTATTAGAAAACATTTTGGCTATATTCTAAAATGATAACCCAGCAGCCAGGTGGTGTCAGTGGGAGTAGATAGGTATCAGGGGTGACTTAGTTCTCTTCTTTCCTGCCTGTTGTGTAATCTCCCAGAGCTCACCTGGGCACACTGTGCCCCCTGTATCACATCCTGAGGTACACACACCACGGGAGTTTCTCCTAGTCAGTGATGTTAAGGTAATAGATTCTGATTTTCCCATTATGACCCTTGGGAATGCTATTTAGCTTATGTAGCCCAAAAGTTCACAGACCTCATCAGCCTCTAGATTCAGACAAGGTCACTTGTTATTGATGCTATAATAACAATGGTTGTGTGACTTTGTGAAGTCATTTAACCTTTTTAAAAACCTGTTAGCTCATCTGTAAAATGAGTATAATAATAGGACCAACATTATTTGGTCTTCAGATTAAAGGAGATGATCCATATAAAGATTAGAGTAGCCAGTATTCAAGAGCTTAAAAATAAATATTGCTAATAAGAATATAGTTCTATTCATTGGTTTATACTGTATTTTTTAAAAAGGATAATTTGAGGTGATAAGATAAAAACCAAAGGTAAAATGATAGCGAGGATCGCATATTAATTTTATTGCTGAGATGGCAATTGAAACTGGGTGTGCAACTCTAGCTCTTGGAAGGCTGTAAACAGGTGGATCATGATGAGTCTGATCTAATAGTGAGACCCTGAACACCCTGTAGATCCTTCCCTAAAAATTAAAAAAATTGAATTAATTAAATAAATTTTATTTTTAGTAAAATAAAATATCTGCAAATAGAAGGAAATCATTAGAAGAGGAAGTATTATCAATATTTCAGAAGCTCAATTCAGATACATCTTTAAAAGTCAATTTTTAAAAGATGAATCATTTAATGTATCTTTAAAAGGCACTAATTTTTATATTGGAAAACAAATTTAGTTTTGTAAGTTTATTATTATATTTTGCCTGCAACATGACTACAGCATAGTTTCTGGGCTAAATCACTATTAGATTTTTGTAAATCATCCACTGTAAGACTGCTTCATGCTGGACAAGGTAAGCACTGGGCAAACCTCTGCAAGCCCATGTAGCATGTCCTTTGTGAGCCAGCATTTGATAAGGATGTTAACACAGGAGACAATTCCACAAGGGAATAGTATCATTGAACAAAATTGGTACAGTGATTCCACCATAATTAACTTATTATAATTATTTTATAAGAAAATGTATATATAACAATTAAAATAAATATTTAAATATAGGAATATTGAGGAATAGAAGTCCACTGCTTAGAATGAGTAAAAGCATGAAGCTACAAAGTGTGTGAAAATCAACGAAAATAGAAGCAGTTAGGAAGTATTTTCATTGAAATAATTGGAAGAACAGAAAGCACCCACGATAATTCATTGATCTTAGCAGAGCTCTTTTGGGAAAGATGTTTTATAATGTAAAGGAATACATGTACGCTGAATAAATAAGTCAGTGAAAGCCAAGAATATCATGTATTACTAGTGAGAAAGCAACCACGTTAAATTTTGAAGTTTAGTATAAATTTGAAGTTTAGTATAAATTTGAAGTTTAGTATAAATTTTGAAGTTTAGTATAAAGCTGTTAGAAAACTTGCTGTCTTTAAGACTTGAGCTAATTCTTGTTTTGAGCAAGAGCTCCGGGAGGTAGTAAGCAACATTAGTATTTGACAAATAATTAGTAATGAAGATTTTAGGATACTGGGTCATGGCAGAAAAGGGAAACAGATCATTCAGTGTGTAGAGATCACGTATTGGTTTCTCATCTTCAGGCATGGAAGAGTTTCCTACAGAGGAGCGCAAGCCTGGAAGACCATAGCACTGCTAGGGTTATGACCTAACGTGATGCAGAAATCAAGGGGCCAGTGATGGAGACACAACCAGAAATGGCACAACAGACACCAGGAAGGTACAATGCATAGCAGTGGGTTGTGGATGATTACAGCTGTGTGCAGGTCTTGTGGCAAAACGGGGAAGATACTGTTAACTGGTGAAAAGACAATGTGAACAAGAAGTCTTTAAAATAGAGTTTTCAAGGTCTGCCTTTCGTGAGTACAACCAAGAATTGCAAATACCTAGCAAAATCTTTTGTGACTGGGTCTCAGGTGAACAAAGAGCATATGTTATCTGAGCATTTTATTATTTAGTTATTAGGATTTGAATCACTCTTAGCTTCAATCTAGAGAAATAAAAGATTTTAATTCTGAGCAGGATTAAGTCTGAACATACTGAGGACTTATTTTTCAGTAGGTGACTACTAGCTTCTAGAAGCTCCCAAATTTTCACCTGCTGATGAAGGCCCCTTTTAAAACACTGATATCATTTTGCATGATCCCTGGAGTTGGCAGTCTTGTTCCAGGGGGAGCCATGTAGTCGATGCTGGAAGTCACTTCTGCAGACCTTGTTAATGTTCATAACAAGCTGGCAGTCACCACATTCAATAAAGGCAACAGGATCTGTATCCCTAAAGTAATGACAGAAATGACTTTACAGATGGCTCAACTGCCCTATGCCCTCCGGCCATTATCCTTTAATTTCTCAGATGCAGACTGCACAGCTAACCTGCTGTATCTCATGATTTAGAAGTTCTGGCGGCCTCTGAAAGAAGAGAAATCTTTCCTGTTGCCCGCACCTCTTCCATTTACTGAAGCTAGAGTGTCCGTAAGATTAGAGCTTTGCTGTGGCTCCTTCTGGTGTGTGGTCATTTTACAATTTGCCAATTTCTTGCAGTGCATCGGATTGCTACAATCTTATCATTTTCAAAACCTCATCATTACTGGTTCTGTCCGTGCAGATCATTTGTAGTTATGAGGAAAGTCTCCCTCTGCTTTTAATCTCATGCTGGGGTAAGGTTTCGCGTTTTACTTCTCAAGTACACTTCCACAGAAGAGAAATAAATAGGCATTCTGAGTCTCTCAAAACCAGAACACTAGCCTAACATTTCATCTTTCTCCACTCTAAACTCAAGGATGGGTAGAGAGGTGTTTTCTTTCTCTCATACTGAATTACTATTAAGTATAACTGTTGAATTTGGATTGACCAAGCAAACAGGCAAATACTGCAAGAGCTACTAGATAATGTGTCATCAACAATTATTTGCATTAAGCAGCGAAATATCTCTGAAAGGGTAGGACTACATCTTCAGAAATCACACACATGTGCATAATTATATATAACATTCATGTGTATAAGTGTGTATCTCTGTCTAATACATCTAATGTACTTTTTTGTGTCTTTTTTTGTTTTTTTAGTTGAGTTTTTAGTTCTGGTTTTGCTGCTGAGGACTGAACCCAGGGCTTCCAGATTGCTAGGCAAGTGCTCTGCTGCTGAGCTAAACCCCCAGCTCCCCTAATACACTCATAAACCTGAGGGAAGGCTGTAGAACAGAGAAGAGGTTGTGGAATAAACTTTTACAATTTGGGTAACAACAATGACACTCAATCAAGGCAAGGCAAAAACACATATCTCTTATAAAATACTTTGTCATCTGCTGGGTCTAAAAAATTTGGACATTGAATCTGATACACTCCTCAGCTGCCTTACAAAAATCAGCTTCCATTTATGAGGTCATAGCTATTGAGAAGCTGGACTAACGCTTTCTTTACATGATTGTGACTAAATATTAGTCCTCACTCAGGAAAACCTGTCAGAGGGCAGCCCAGATAGCTCAGTGGACTAAAGCGCCTGCTTAGGCAGAGTACAGTGGCCAGGGTTCGATCCCAAGCATGTGGTGCCAGCCACCCCCTACCTCCTGGCACATGGTGGTGCTTGCCTGTAATCCCAGTGCTTAGGAGGCTGAAAACACGAGAATCACTATGAGTCTGATCTATGTAGTGTGACCCTGTAGACCCTGTGCTAAATACACTAAAAAAAAAAAAAAAGAAAATTTAAAATTAAAAAAAGAAAATTTGTTGGGGGAAGTCTAGGGATATGATAGGATATAGACAAATAAATGTGTGTGTGTGTGTGTGTGTACCAGGGAGATCTAGTAGTTCTTACTAGATGAATTGAGAAGATATTTTAGTGTGTTATCTCATGAATAAAAAAGTGTAGTCAGGAATATGACAATTAGCTAAACCATAACAAAAGACTTATTTTGGAGTAACATGAAGTAGTAAAGTAGACAGTGTTAGATAAAATTTGAACATTGTTAGAGTAGATTTCTTAAAACTCCCGTTAAAATCTGAGTGAGGTTCTCTGCCCAAAGACTGTAGAAGGTAACAATTTATGCATGATAGGAAGTTTTGCTGAGGGAATCTGACATGACATTGAAAAAAATAGTTCAAATAAAGAAAAGGTGGAGTGTTATGTTGCATCAGATAAATACACTGCCTGAGGGATCCCAGGGAGCTCTGGACAGCTACTAAGTACAGAGACAGGGGCATGTACAAATAGCACAGCGACATAGTCTTGTCAATCAGAGCAGTGACTTCTAGAGAACACAAACCCACAAAATAATTGTGCATTTCTTACACAACTTTGAAGGTAGAATAAACAAAAGTAAGCTGCTTTTGCTTTGGGCATGTTAACTGGGAAAAATAGAAACATTTGCAGTTACTTTGCATCTCTGGGAGAATAACTTCACAAGTGGAAAAGGTAATAAGCATAACTGGAATGGGATTGGAGCCCTGAGAAGCCACTGATAGGCGTGGCAGAGCTGAGTGGCACAAAGGCTGTGAAAACAACTCCATAACTCAGTGGATTCTGGTTGCGCAGCTTGACCACACCCGTGCGATTCTCTGCTACACGAAGTGCAGAGAAGGAAACAGCTCTACTGCTTCCATTGCCCGCTTGATGCCCGTATTGGGGGGCAGGGTATGCAGTGCGAGTTGGTGCTTCGTGATGATTGACAGTGTGGTACTTTCAGCCAGGGGCGGTCCACCACCTCCTGTACAACTCCTATCTTGCTAGTAATTGATCACATATAGCCCTGTATCTGCATTGTGTAGTGATGTTAGTCGTTTTCAATATATTTTTCAAAGACAGGGCTTTTACTTTTTTCTTAGTGCCACTGTGTTCAGGCACATCTTATAATGGACTCCAATTATTCTTCCAGTTTTACTTTTCTGGACAGAAATATAAAGCGTTGTCCTTATAATTCTGAGGTAAATGGCTCAGCATCATAGTTTGGTTGTTCTAATTGTAGACCGGACTCTGACTCGTGTTTTCTTCACTGCAAAATTTATTCCAAAATCAAATAAAACTTGGACACATGGCAGTGTGTGAAGGAGTCACATGGGTGTACAAAAGAATGAATAAAACGATGCAAAAAAAAAAAAAAAAAAAAAAAAAAAACAGAGGCCATGGGACTTTATACCTCTGCTCAGCTGTAGTATTGTTCAGAATTTATGGTTATGCCACACTTTGCACCTTTAAAACATTTGCCTGAATATTTTAGGATTCTCACATAAATATTCCTGTAGTAAGTATCATCAACATTTAGTGGCTGCTTTTCAAGAATAGCCAAGTGACATTATTATGGTCTTGTTATCACACCAGGGGAGGAACACAGAAAGCTGAAGCTGATCATTGTTGATAAAGAGGAGGCTTAGACAGTTGCACACGGCTCAGCCTATGCCACATCCAGCAATGTGTATGTTTTCAGGTATTCGCAGAGCATTTGAATGGACTGTGTTTGGTATGTTGTTCCTTAATGAGAGAGACGAGTGAGACGTGTTTTCCTCATATGGTTTTGAAGTGTTACCCTTACTTTTAAAACTAGTGTGAATATTCTATCCTGATAACAGTGATTGTAAAACAGAATGATATTTTGTTTTCATTTATTTCCAAGTTGTCCTAAAAGACCACACACACTTCTCCTACTTCAGTGTGCATAAAACTCACCTGGACTATTTGTTTACATGAGTTCCTGTTCTTTATATCATCCCTCTGCCCCATATCTGGATAAGATGGGTGTGCTGTCGAGGCTGGAAATAAATATACCAGAAGAGAAATTCCGCTGAGGTGACTCACATACCACACTGTAAGAAGTTTGCCTCCAGGATGCAGCTGTGGGGTGCCCTGCTGCTTCTCTTCCCAGTAACACTGAAAGTACGAAGGGCTCAGTCAGTAGTGGTTGGGTGGGTGACTTCATCAGAAAGAGCTTGTGTCTGAAGTTGGGAAGAACACAGAACTCGAGGAAATAGTAGTTGTTGTTCTGGGAATATGGTCATCAACTGAAATATCTTTGGAGATATCTCTCAATTATGTAGAAAGAAAATTAAGAGTAATTATAACAGAGACATGATAAAAAAGGTATTCAGGCCTACCAGATGTAGAAAACAAAGAGTGAACCTTGATGCAGACTAGTGAATTCAGTTAATAATTATGAAAAAATATTATAACAAAAGGATAACATGAAGGCAACGCTAATCCAAGGTGTTAATGAGAGAAACTAGGATCAGTTTGAGATGGTATTTGGGAACTGTATTTCTACTCCATTCTTCTATTAATCTGAAACTGTTCCCGGGGCCCAGCAGGATGGCTCAGTGGCCTAAAGCGCCTGCTTAGGAAAGCTTAGGTGGCTACAGGGACCACAGTTTGATCCCTGGCACCACATGCTGCACCAGCCCTGCCCTCAGGGCAGGCTGAGCCGGCCATAAAAATAAAGAAAGAAAGAAACAAAAGTTCTGAAACAAGAAAAAAAAAAAAAAAAAAAGAAACTTCTCAAAATAAAGTCTGTTAATTTAAATACATAAAAACATTATTAATATTATTTGATAATAAAAATAAGGTGGAATCAAATAAGAAATTAATGTGATTAATAGAATTCTCCAAATGCTTCTCCTAATGAATCTCAAGAATGGGAGAGTGGGGCTTGGCATCTATACTGGGGATAATGCTCTTTCACAAAGGCTTACACTTAGGGCTTCTGAAGAGTTCTTTGAATTCAGCTTTAGTACTAGTGAAATAAGATTTCCCATTAGGAACATATGATAAAACACAAGTATCAACATGCAAATATGAGCCTCACAATAAATATTGCTCTAGAGTTCACCTTCTTACAAGCTAGAGTAGAACTGGTAAACATGTATTTGTAAGGGTAGAGGTGGAACAGAGCTGTAGGGAGGATAAATTCCACTAAGAATTTAAAGAATACTTTTATTGGCATGAGAAGACCATTCAAAAATTTTAGAGTGATAAGAGAGAAAGAAGGAGAGGAAAGTAAGCAAGCTTCTCAGAGCAGGGCTCAGACATCCTCACAGGCCAAGTCAGAAGGGGGAAATGGCAATCCTCAATTTACATATGGCCTAAGTACCTAAAAGATTCAGCATAGAATATCGTAATGCAGACTCCTTTAGAATTATCCAGTCAGCACAAACAGCATTTTTTTTTTTTTTTTTAAATATGGAACGCTTCACAAATTTGCGTGTCATCCTTGCGCAGGGGCCATGCTAATCTTCTCTGTATCGTTCCAATTTTAGTATATGTGCTGCCGAAGCGAGAACACAAACAGCAAAGTTGAATGGTTTTGTTTTAACCTTTACCATGAATCTCTATTCTCTATTTAG
>PVJA010006300.1:0-59910 GCA_004027025.1 Myocastor coypus
CCCCTCCCCTCTTCTCTTCTCTTCTCTTCTCTTCTCTTCTCTTCTCTTCTCTTCTCTTCTCTTTTCTCTCTTCTCTTCTTTCTTATAGTCTCTCAAACCTTCAACTAGTAGTAGTGACTATAATTAATTCATTTTTAAAGGAATTGCAAAAATAACAAAATAAAGAAGAAAAGTTATTTTGATTTTGCTGGATGGAGAAGCTGCAGACTTAGAATTGTTTGAAATTGAATGAAATATTGATAAAATAGAATATTACACACTTCCTTTATGTTACTAAATTTAGTAATATTAAAAATATACTTTTAGAGACATTTTATAAATTAACTTTTCTCATTTCTTAATACTTTCTGAAAATTCAGATGATTACTGAGTTTAGCTAATTTTCAAATTCAATTAGCCAAATTATAAATAAGCACATAATTTCACATGCAAAAGTATGTAACCATTTTGAAAGATTATACATAAGCAAATTATTTAGAGTAATCTCACATAATATTACTTCCACAAACAATGTCTGGAATACCTTGTAAGGTTATCTAAGTGCAGATTCTACACCTCGAGTTCAAGGATAAATCTTGAACTCAATCTTGAATGGATCTCAGTGAGATCCATTCTTTCTGAGGAGGTTACCAAAATATATGCTCAAACAACATTTAAAAAATACAGTTGAACTTACCATTATCATTATTGCTCACAATTTTCATCTAAAAAACTCCACAAAAAAGGAAGAAACAAATAGTGTCTTTGGCCACGTATCACCTTACCTTTAAAAGTTCATCACTGATATAAAAAACTAAGTTCATCAGTGAGCCAGGGCAGATTGCATACTATACCCAGTACCCAAAATTTGCCTTTTAGCAATGGTAAAATTAGCGTGGAGCAACCTATAATTGCAGTGGTACCCTAACGTGTACAGCCCTGGACAGCTTGTCTGTGAGGTCCATTGATGACAGAGCTAAATATGGCATTTTTGAATTCCTCATGGCATGTCCACCCGTGGCATTTGATTGCCCATGAGGCCTGCAGTTTCTAGGTTCTCCTGATGCATGGAACTCCATGACTGAAGTCTTTACCGATGTTTTAAGGTACATTTCTGCTTTCTTTATCTTAGCTTCTTTTTTCCATAAAAATGTCTCTGTCTTTTGTGTCTCTTACCCTCCCTTTGACTGTCTTTTTTTTTCTTTTTTGCCTTTTTGAGGCAGGGTCTTGCTATGCAGTTGAGGCTGGCCTTGAGCTCACTTTTGTAGCCCAGGCTGGTCTCGAACTCGCATCAATCCTCCTGCCTCAGCCTCCCGAGTGCTGGGATTACAGGTGTGACTACATAGCATATCAGCTTGGAATTGACGACCACTGGGCTGAACCCTCACCAATCCCTCTTGAGGCGATAAAGCGACTGTCTTTCCTACATAGCATATCAGCTTAGAAGTAAGGACCACTGGGCTGAACCCTCCCCAATCCCTCCTGAGGCAATAAAGCGTGGCAACAACGCATCACTTTGTTCTCGCAGTAGTGAAGTCGGGAGTGTCCTGGGGCTCTGAGCACCACTGTACACTCTGGAGGGCAAAAGCCAGGAGACATTTCTGTACATCTCATTTACACTTAAGATTCTGTGAGTCCAAGTCATTAGTAAGTGAGGAAGTACTGCGAAGACGATGCTTCACAAGGTACTGAATATTGTCACACTCCTACAATCTTGATTTGACATTTTATACCATTGTTTTTATTATTTCCCTTTTCTTTAAAATAAAAAGTAAAAAAGAGGCTTTTGGGTTAGCTGAGTGGTTTAAGCTCCTGCATGTACAACCCCAGTCAGGCTCAGGGCATGGCAGTTCAATTCCCACACCCATCTTTAAGGCAACCTGAGCCAGTGAAAAAAAATAAAATTAAATTCAATTTTAGAAAAGTAAAGATAAATGAATAAATAAGGGATGAGAAAGAAGTTTCAGTCAAGGTTCATGAAGACCCACTTCCACAGGAATAAAATTCATAACTGATTGTTAGGAATTGGTTTCTGAATTGTACATCTCCTAGAGGAATAAAATGGTTAATTGTTCACTTGAAAGTGACTACTTTAAGCCGGGTGTGGTGGCTCATGCCTGTAATCCCAGCACTCGGGAGGTTGAGGAAGGAGGATCAGTGCGAGTTTGTGACCAGCCTGGGCTACAAAAGTGAGCTCAAGGCCAGCCTGAACTGCGTAGTGAGACCCTGTCTCAAAAAGACAAAAAAGAGACAAAAAAAAAAAAAAAAAAAGAAAGAAAGAAAGAAAGAAAGAAAGTGACTACTTTGTACTTCTGGAGAGAGGTCTGAAAGCTTCTTGGTCAGACCTCAGAGGATTAGTAGTTGAGAATAGTGACTGACTGCAGTGTGGACGTGAACCCAGCAGCGTGCGTTTTCATCTTTATTATGTCAGACAAATCGGTGAATCACCGTGAAATGCTTCTCGAGCTGAGTGAAGAAAGGAGGGTGATGTTTCATCTTATTGTCTATTTACTTTTTAATATATTTGGTCATTGCAGGGTCTCAGTATGCAGCTCAGGCTTCTGGTGATCCTTGAGCTTTCACTCTCCCTAGTGCTGGGATGACAGGCTTGCACCACTATGCCTGGAATCTGGCCCACTCAGCCTGTCCTGGGGGCAGGGCTGGCATAGCACTTGGTGCTGGGAGTGGATCCATGGCCCCTGCCTTTAGCCTGAGCTTACGTAAGCAGGTTCTTTAGTCCGCTGAGCCATTGTGTCAGCCCTGATCTTAATTCTTTAAGAAGCTGAGTTCACCCATCATGGCGGGAGCACCATTTGTGACTGTGTTACTTTTGATGATTAATATCCCTATTACATTCCCAGCCATGTCTGTATGAACTACTGTGATTTTACTGTGGGTAGCATTGTGTTTGACACTGGTTGGAGTTTTAAGAAATAGATCTGGCACAACCCTAAAGTTAAGTGGGGAAGAAAAGAAAAACTGGCGAGAGAGGCCTGGAAATCATCCATCAGGTAACAGCGCTTAGCATGTTAAAGAAGGGAGGTGCACACATCCTATGGGAGTCATTAGCTTACAGGACTGATGTGAGACACCTGCCAAAAGGGACTTCGTGATTTAAAATAATATGAGAAAGTCAAACTTTCCAGTCTGAGTGATGTCCGCTGATAACAGTCCCTGAAGCTCTGAAGTGACTAAGAGGGGAGCGGTACTGAGAGAACTTGCCTGATTTTCAGAACTACAGAAGGCTCTAGGTCGGTTTTTGAGAAAAGTGAATTGTATACTAGGACAGGATGAGATCATCCTAGGAGGTGCAGGGAGTGTCCACCTGTGCGGGGAGAGGCTGTGGTTGAAGGGGAGCCTGTGTTGCTGTGGCTTTAGTAAATGCCATGCGCTCCTGGGACAGCTTGGTGTTCATCCAGATAAAACAGCTATGTCCTGGATGTTAGATCACCTCCCAAGTTCATGTGTCTTCGGTGATATCCTATAGATCTGGACACAAGTTCTCACTTCAAGGAGAAAGTTTTACGCTCATTTCCCCCCTTCTGCTAAGGGCCTAAATAGCTTCCAGAATGTTCAGTTTGAGTATTTACTGTTTCCTCTTATATATATATTATTATTAGTTGTCACTCCCAATATCAAAGGTGAAACCTAGCCGCCCACGTGTCTGTTTTGAGACAAAAACCTTTTAAGAAAGGCAGTCAGGTTAAATAAGGTGATGAGAACGGGTGTCGAATCCTACATGGCTGGTACTTTCATAGGAAGGAAGGACGATGCTAGAATGTGTACACTGGCGGAGAAAGGGTCAGGTGAGGACAGAGACAGAACAGGCAGCTGTCTGGAAGGCAAGAGCGAGGCCTGAGAAGCCCGTCCTGCCAACCCACGAGATGGAACACTTGGCTTTTTTTTTTTTTTTTTTTTTTTTTGTCTTTTTGAGACAGGGTCTCACTGCACAGTTCAGGCTGGCCTTGAGCTCAGTTTTGTAGCCCAGGCTGGTCTTGAACTCGCACCGATCCTCCTGCCTCAGCCTCCCAAGTGCTGGGATTACAGGCATGCGCCACCATGCCCGGCTGAACCCTTGGCTTTGAGTCTATGAGAAATAAACTTCTTTGAGTCTCACGGTCTGTGATATTTTGTTATGGCAGCCCACCCTAAGAAAATACTGTCAAAATTCCCAGTGGGTTGGATTTGTGAGTCTATGTCTTTGTGAAATACAACTCTTAATTTGGGCCAAGGTACCGCAAACGTCCTGAAGAAATGACACTTCCGTCTGTCCCATTACTAAGCCCGCCAGAGCTATCCACTAGCTTTGATTGTCTTTTCCATTCAACCATATACCTGTTCAATGACCCCCTCCTATGTGACAGGTATTCATAACTTATGCTTCAAAGATTCTGCCCTTTTGGAGAAGGAGAGGAAACAAGTACCTGGGACACCTTCACTTGGAAAATGACGGGCGCGTGTCTGGAGTACAGTGATGCATCACAAGAGAGATGGCCGGGAAGGTTTCACGGGAGAACTGACGGCGAAGGAGGGGCTTGGAGGATACAGGAAGTGATGGCTCTTCTTCATGGCTGACCTGGTTGGCTATGGAGATGGCTAGACAGTTAGTACAGAGCAGGTCTGGGTGGGTCGAGGTGGGTTCTGGGGACTTCACCTTGGGGGCTGTATCTCCTCCCTGGCCCTTCCCTTGAAGGAGCTTCCCCTGTTCTGCGCTTTCTGGGTGCCCTAAGTTGAGAAGCTTTTCTCTACCAAGTCCTTCGACTATGCTATTTCTGCCTTGGAGCCAACTTGCCAGCATCTCTGAAATGGACCCAAAAGGAACAAGACAACCTGAAGGTTGACTATGTTGAACATTTTGTTAATACAGCTGGCATTTGGTCCTACAGGTTTGGGTAGCGAGGGAAAGACAGTAGAAAAGAGGGAAGGAATACTGACTGAAAGAATGATGACATGGCAGGCATCCTCCTGTGCTGGGGTCCATAACAGCCCTCAAACTTGGTGCTAGCATTGGTGCAGGAAGAAATACCTGATCTGGGGTGGATGACCTCCAATGGGGAACCTCCAAAGCATAGACGGAAACCAGATCTGTCCACCTGAAAAGTACCTGGGACAAGTTCGTGTTCTCTAAAATGAAAGAATGAATTCTAGGATCAAATGGAGGTAATGAGCAGAATGTATTTATTGAGAAGAAGAAAGCTCCTCTATGAGAGAGGGACAGGAAGGGGGTCCAGAGTGTGTGGTCCCTGGAAGCCATCTCTTCTAGGGACTTTTATAGTGCAAAACCATGCGGTGAAGCGGGTGTAAGGTGAAAGGCCTGGAAACTCGCATAGGTGGGCATGAGCTGGGACAGAACTGTGAGCAACCAAAGAGGGCACAAGCACCACTTTCAGGTAAAATTGATTAAAGTCAATACACAATGGGAAGGAAATCACATAGCAAGTGGGCTTGCACAAGGAACAGGGTCTCTTCCTGTTGGGGTTTGGGTTACCGACTCATTTAGGCTCTTTTCAGGTGATTGATATCTACATCAATCCCTGATGCACATCCCTAGGGAAGCAGGTGGCTATACTTGCTTCTTCTTATGTCTTGAGGTCTGGCCCACAGTACAGGGGTCTGCCTCTTGCAAGGCTGTATAGTTGCCTTCTCTTCCGTCGTGTCTCCTTAAGGGCCTGTCCCTGTCTGACTGCCTATAATATTTTTATCTAACTCAGCTGCCTACGACAGTAGTATTCCCACTCTACAGATGTGGAAATTGAGGCATAGATAGGATAAATTTCTTGCCATGTATGAATAAATGACAGAGCTGAGATTTGAACCCCGGTTTCTGTGCTTCATTAAAGGGCCTGTGTGTCTGATCAAGCCCGGAAAGAAGGACAGGATGAGGGTGGGTACACAGACTTGCAAATGGGGCAGTTGGCGAAGTTCAAAAGTGGGCACTTTTGTGAATTTTCCTGAGCACACGGAAAGGCAGGTTCCTGCATCTGCCGATCATGGTGGGGACTGTAGCACCGTTGGGTGCCTGCCTGCAGGTCACCCATGTTTGCAAGCCTCTGCGGAGATGAGCCGCTGGTACCAGGAGACAAAAGTGTTTTTCAAGCACTCTGCCGCCATGGTTAGCCTAGGAGGGAGCAATGAAAGGAGCCTTTTTTTTTTTTTCCTCTGCTGCCTTCCGGGTTTCCATCTGAAGAGAATCCACTGCCTCCAAATGGAGCTTGTTAGCTATGTGTCATCTGAGGGTGGCGATTACTTGCATGTGCTCGGTCGGGCGCCAGCCCCTGTGGTGCCCGACCATAGCGCAGGAGCCACCGTTCACCCTGAATTCGTCTTCAAATAAAAGCAAGTTTTTAAAACGGTGCATGCTAATTTGGGTTTTGCTAACCCCTTCTGAAAAAGGCTTGGACTGTTCGGTGCCAGCTGGCTGAGTTGGCATTCAGTGAGAAACTGGGTCTCTACCAAAAGCCATATTGCTGTCCCTCCGTCTCTGCAAGCCGAAAGGCCAGGAGGAGCCAGTGGGCGGGGAGGGGCAAGGTGAAACCCAGGGCAGGGGCCACGTGCGCGGCAATCGGGGTGATTAAAGGAGCTGAACTTGCTGCGGCATCCCACTTGCCCCACCTGCAAAGGACACTGCCTGTCTCTGTTACCACTCACGCCGCCCTGGGCTCCCCATTCAGCGACTTTGACATAAAAGGCTTCCTCTTCCAGTTGCTTATACACTGCACCTTTCATACCCTTCCAAGTCATACTTAAGGGCTTATCACTGAAGCTTTTAGCTTCCCCCCAGAAAGAGCTGAAAGAATGTGAATGGGGCGGAAGTCTCCAGTGAGAAAGCGCCCTGCACCCCAAATGCTCACAAAATCCCTAAGCACGATGCAAGAATGCCAGCCTGTTTTTGGCAGTGGCTGGTGGCTACACATGCGTTTGTTAGTGATTGCTCTACACCCAGGCCATGATTGCAAAGTGCTGTGCTGCACCCACACAACTCCGGGCAACCCCACATGGTACCATGATTTGGGCCCTCGTCATTTTAATAGGCAATTTTTTTTTTTGATTAAGAAAGAAAGAGCAATCCATCCATCATGGTCTTGATTCTTGCAACTGTAGAATACTTTGCACAGAAGTACTAGCTGGGAAGTGCCCCTTTGTTTTACACTTTCCAAGTGGCTCGTCTGAGCAGGACCAGTGCCATCTGGGATACAGTCAACCGCTGAAAACAGGATGCTCCTGGTTACTTAATTTTAGTTCTAGGTTTGAAACGTCTCTTGTTTCCAAATACAATTATTCAGTATTGGGGGAATTGGCCATGTGCACTGGCAAGACGGAAAAGGAATTTGAGCATGTCTTGCATTCTGGATGCTCAGAAACGATAGAAGCGTCGTCCCCTAAAAATGTATCAGTGCAGCAGATCGCTGGGAAGCATGAGTGGCCCTGGCTCCTAATAGAATGTGCTTTAAATTTCCTAGAGTGAGGTTTATTGTTTTCGCTTGGAACCTGTTTATTTGATGCAGTTCCTCTGTTCTCTGTTGAAGGCAGTGCATTAAGTTTACTAATAAAATGACACTCAGTGCCCATGAGACTTGGCCTGAAATCATTCTTGACAGGGCAAGGATTGAGCATTTTTATAGAGGCCGAGGCAACACTGAGGATGAAGGGCGCTTGGAATACTTGAGTACTGTAAGTAGTTTGAGGGAGATTTTACATTTTTTTTTTTCATAGCAGCACATGTTGCAATATCTTTAAATGCTCCTTTAGTAGTTTGGGGTCTCCCCAGGACAGTGGACCACTTTGAGGAAGGAGAACAGACAGGGCCACTGTGGAGCCTTTAGTCTACGACATGTCTGACAGCGCGGTGGTGGGTCTGGTTCAACATGCATGTCGTTGTGTCTGGAAACTGAAAATAAACCAGCTGGCATTTGTTCTGAAAAACGTTCCGAGCACACCTTCCTGCTAATGGCGCATGGCCTGACCCAGCATCTGGTAAATTAATACATTGTCATTTTTTTTCCCATGAAAGCCAGCTCAAATCATTAATGATTCTACAGCCATTTGCGATCTTCTCCTGTCTAGAATACACCAATTACCATGAAATTATTCCTATTAGCTAGATGATTGAGTGATAGCAACCTGACTATAACTTGTTGGCAGAAATTCTCCCATAATGACAATAATGAACTGTGTGGTTGAGTCCTTGCTGGGCTATGTTAAACAGGGATATTGGATATTATACATTTCTAAGCTATCACGAACAATACTTCTTAATGGTTATGCATTGGAGGGAGTGTAATATTGTGTAGATTTGCATGAATGTGGGAATTTCCTCTTTGTGTTTAATTTGTTTGGGGAAGGAATCACTGCTTACCATTAAAAAGGATGCACAACGACTGTTTTCTGACGTGTGAATGCTTATGATTGCTATCAACCTGTGGAGCCTAACGTGATCGGGCTCTCGTGTGAACAGTGTTTGATGTTTGAATAAGATATTCTGTGTGTCATGAAGAAATAATATCAGTCTAAGTGGCCCTAAAGAAGAAGAAGAAAAAAAAAAGAAAGTCCAATACTGTCATGAGATTGATAAATTAATTCACTTTCTCTTTGCCTGCTCTACAGCCATAAGTGCACCTGACCTGCATGACTAAAAATGCAACATCAGAAGTTGATGGTTCCACGTGTGTCAGAGTAGGCCCTGGGAAGCCCAAGCAGGCCCTGAGCATCCCCGGTAGGGCTGCTGTGTGGCACTGGAGGAGATGAACTACATTCTCTGAAGGTCTAAAGAAGCCCCTTGGGCATCCTGGGCTCTTCTAGTGGCCCACCCAGTCCTTCTAGCTCAGAGGTTTTCTTTGGGCCTTAAACTAGAGAACATTTTAGAGCTAGTGTGATTCCAAGCCTTTGCCTGAGCCACACCGAGTATCCTTATTTTCTGGTTCTATGGCTTTCATGACACCTTGACAGGAGAAAGAGCACCAGCAGGCGGTGCTATGACTGATGTCTAAAGTGTTCCCAAGGCCTCCTATGCCTCAAATGGAGCTTCTGGGAGTGGCAGGATCATCGGTGTCATAGTATAATGAGAAGGTGTGGTGACCGAGCCAGTCCTCTGCTTGGCTTAGCACAGTGCTAGGTGGGAGCGATAGCAAGACCCGGCTGGGTGTGGGCGGCATCACCCAGCAGCCCCGCAGGAAGCTCACTGCCTCCTGCCCCGGGGCGACGGCTGCTGGCAGCCCACCATCTCCTTCTGCCACACACTGTGGCCTGAAGCCAGGTGGCTGAGGCCTCTACAGACTGAGCTCAAGTAAGCCTGTCCTACTTTAAGCTGCCGAGTCTGATGTTTGTCCCAGGAATGAGAAAAATAAGAGCACCCGGAAGGTCAGAAGAATTGATTCCCTCTGGAGTATTCTCTCACCAGAGGGGGATGGGAGCTGACAGATGCTTGCTTTTCCTGCGCGCCGTGTGAAGCGGAGTCTGAAATTCTATTTGTCTGTCTGTCTGTCTATCTATCTATCTGTCTGTCTGTCTGTCTATCTACCTATCTACCTACCTATCTATCTATTATGTCTGTCTGTCTGTCTATCTATCTGCCTATCTATCTATTTATTACCTATCTATCTATCTATCTACCTATCTACCTACCTCTCTATCTATCTATTATCTATCTGTCTGTCTATCTATCTATCTATCTATTATCTATCTATTATCTATCTATCTATTATCTGTCTATCTATCTATCTATCTATCTATCTATCTGTCAAGTGTGTTATATATTGAATAATAGTATCTGTATAATGATTATATAGAGAATGAATATCTGTATATCTTTTTTTTAATTTTTATTTTTTTTATTTTTTATTTTTTTGCTTTTTTTTGAGACAGGGTCTCACTATGCAGTTCAGGCTGGCCTTAAGCTCACTTTTGTAGCCCAGGCTGGTCTCGAACTCACATTGATCCTCCTGCCTCAGCCTCCCGAGTGCTGGGATTACAGGCGTGCGCCACCACGCCCGGCCTGTATATCTTATATATTGAATGATAGAGTATAAATTGAATCATTATATATTATAATTTATATTATGCATGGTATATGTAATATAGAGATGGAGACAGAATGATTGTCTATCATCTATCTTAGATACTGAATGCTAGTATGTATTGAATGATGTTATATATATATATATAGAGGGAATATCTATATCTATCTACCTATCATGTATGTTATATATTGAATGATAGTATATACATATATTGAATAAGTTTATATATACATATATAGATAAAATAAATATCTAAGTGTGTATTTATCTTATATATTAATAATAGTGTATGAATTGAATGATTAGAGAGAGAGTATATCATCTGTCTGTCTGTCTGTCTATCTACCTACCTACCTACTGACCTATTATCTATCTACGTCTGAACATGCTACGCTTTCTCAGCAAGTTCCAGCAGGTGGAATCTTGGTTGCTCAAAGCAGTGACCAACATGAAAGCGCATTCTCAGGCTGTATTTTTCTCTAGAGAGGATGTGTCAGGTCCCTCTCCAAGATCACTTTTACTAGGTAGGAGCGTTTCTGTCCCAGCCGCTTCATGTGCTGGACGGTGTGGTCTCACAGCCGAGCCCATCCCAGGAGAACGATCTCTCCACGGAGCTGCGTCACCTGCCCCAGAGATACCTGGAAACTTCACTCACTGCCCACAACCTACAGCCAGTGACCAAATGCGACGGACAAGAGCAGATCCGGGGTGCCATTCGTCGGAATCGCTCCTGGGCCATCAGGCCAAGGCTGGATGCCCACTGCAGCCCATCATCTAGGCCTCTTCTTGCCCAAGCTGTTGCTCATTTTCTCCCTCATTTTCCTGTCTCCTAGGGCAGCCCGTCAACCACTCACTGATACCGGAAGTCACACCTCAAGCCCATCGATTCAGGGCCAGATTTCAGCCTTTCTTCTCTCCTGGCTCCTTGTGCTGTCTAGAGTCTTTGTCAAAATAAACTACCTGCCTGAAAGTTTATGCTGAGAGTGTTCTCCCGAACAGGGTGAGAGGTGGGAAACCTGGACCCAGATGAGGAGCTGTACTAATATGTTTTGGGGTGTCACTCCACAGTGCCGGCTGGAGACAAAGGATGCTTACTGCATTTCCTCTTGAGGCAGGTCAGATTTAGGAAGAATTAGGCACTGCATAATTATATACTAAAGTGAATGAGTCAGATAGCAAGTATAGAAATTGAGAGACCTCTTCTGCAGAGCTAACGGTGACACCAAACTGCGTGAACAGAATTGAAGGGCAGGAAGGGAAACATATCAGAGAAGGAAGAAAGGATGCTGGGCTGGAAATGCAGCCTCACTGACGAGGGGAAGAAAGCCGCCGAGTGAAGTCGATGATCGTTACTTCAGGGGATCCAGGTGCTGCTGCTCCTTGGGGTTCAAAGGTTCACGCTGGAATGGCGTCGGGAGGCTATATTTTCCTTTTTCATTCACTAATAACTCTTTTGAAGACCTGTGAATTATAGGCACTGTAGTAGCTACTGCAAATGACAAGGTAAACCCAGTTGAAATTGCTCCTGAGAGTCCAGAGAGTTTGCAGCAGAACCCGCAAGAAATGGCTCAGGTGCAATGATAGCAAACAGCGAAGAGCATCACCACATATGTTAGACTGGGTAGGCTGAGGAATCCTCGCTGAGAAACGAAGCCATAGGAAGAGGTCAAAAGCGGAAGAAGGAATGGCCCTGCTGGTGTGTAGATTTGTATGGATGTGGGAACTTACAGTTCTTGCTTGGGGATGGCATTATTGCACAGAGGAATGACATGTGCAAGGTCAGACAAGAACTACCTCAGTGGGCCAGAGTTACAGACCAGTGGTGTGGTCAGATGGTACCTGACAGGGCAAGGACCACCCACATGGGTATGGGAAGACGAGGCCCAGGAGGGTCTTGGAGAATGTCCTATGCCATAGAGGAGACTCTGGGTTTATCCTGAAATGGATGCTAAACAGTTGAAAAGCTTTGAGAACAGAGAAGATAGTTTCTAATTCAGGTTTTCAAGGTATTATTCTATAATGTAAAAAATAAGGGAGGGTTGCAAGCATAGTTGCATCACATAAAATATAGCATATGAAACTTATGAGCTATCGCTAAGGTTATGTTTAGGAAAAAGTTTATAGCTTTAAACGGCTGGATAAAAATAAAAAAAAAATTAAACATTTTAAGAAAACACCAAAATAACCAGAGGGAATAAAGAAAACTAAATAAAAAGCTTAAAGATCATAAATTTACTCACTTAAAAACAAGCCCAATAGCATACATCCAAATGTTTTATCTTTAAAAGCAAAACTAAGCAATAAAGTAATCTAGTTATTAGCTTCGTCAAGGAAAAACAATTTGTACACATAACCACTTCTCCCATAAAGGTTATCACTGTGTACACCAATAAAAATGAAAATTTATTTTTAAAAAAGAAAAAAAAAAACACCAGGAAGTGGGGAACACCCACTTGGGGCCCCCCTCCTGTCCCTTTCTCAGACAGGAGCTTTCTTTCCATCAATAAATATGTTCTGCTCATTTAAAAAAAAAAACCCAGGAAGAACAAAGACCCGAAATTAGAAATGAAAACAGAGAACCATGAATAATGAAAAAAATAAAATAAAATAAAATAATCAAAGACTTTTATCAAAATGATTGCCAGATAACTGGATGCACTTGACAGTTTTGTTAAATAACTCAGTTAAGAAAAAGAGAAAAACTAAAATATTAAAGAAAAGCAAGAAAGTTATCATAGTTCTTAAAATGCCCCAGGTCTCTATGCTTTTAAAGGCAAATTACTTGAACTTTCCAGGAATGAATAAATGTTAAGTGAGACCCTACTGACTCTGTGCTGAATACATGTTTAAAAAAAGAATCAGCAAAAAGAAAGAAAGAAATTAGAAGTAAAGCACTCAGAAAAAAAATATTAAAAAACAAAACAAAACGAAAGCAATCACTTTTGGAACGGACCACATAGTTGCTATGGAGGGTGGAAGCGAGAAGCCACTTTCATTTTCTACTTTTCTGAGCACTTCTCTAGCTTTTCTCCTTTCCTGTTTATTTTTGAAAAATAAGCCAGAGTTGCTGTGGCAGACAGGTGTGGTCGTCTGTTGCGCTGTTGCAGCTGAGGGTGCTAGCACACTGTGCAGGTGTGGCGCCCTTCACCTGCTGCAGGTGCTCTGTGTTTTGCCTCCAAGAGCTGCATCTGTGCCCATCTTGGCAGCAGGACTCTGGAGCCATTGGCCTTGCTGAATCTGGTGTGAGCTACAGAAGCCCAGGAGCTGATGAGCACCACGATAGCTTAGTCTTACAGATTGGTGAGCGAGGATGAAAGTCTCGTTTTACGTTCTCACTGGGGGAACTGAGGATTTCACCCCAAATCATGCATGCCCTTGCTTCATGTCCTGCCTTTCTCTGAGTCAGCTGACTGCCCTGGCATGGTGTGGAGAGGTGCCGTGGCCACATAATGATGAATTCTTTCCCAAGAGTCTTCAGGGACTCTTATCCTTATACTGCTTCTCTCTCATCCAGTGCTGTGCTACAGAGGAAGCACTCCACTATTTGGGCCACAAGCAGGCTGTTGTGCTTTTCTAAGTCTGTCTGTGACTTGTGCTATAAATTACTGTTCATGGGTGTGAGAATCAATATCTGTACATACGAGTGTGTGAATATACACATACCAACATAGCACGCTCCAGTTAAAACCAGGCTGTCAAAAGCCACTTGAATCCAGAGGAGATTATGAGTCTAAATCACAGTGAGGATAAAAACAGTAGGATTTTAAATGCTTCAAATATTACCAGGGTGAATACACTGTCCAAAGTGCATAAACATTTGCAATGGAGCCTCCATGGTTCACAATGATGACCTAATGCAAATGAGTGACTGGGAGGTCAAACATGATTAAAAATGCAGAAGTACTACACCCAAATGGCATGCTGTGTCTGACAATGAACTCTGGACTCCGCGGCACCAAAACGATCTTGAGCAAAATGCTTTCTTGTAATTAACTTCCCCGATAAGGCCTACTGCTGAGGCATCATAATACTGGTCCTTCATAGGCAGGAAGAATTCCTGACAGCCACTGGTAATTCTATCTTGAGAGACTCCTTCAATAAAACCATTCTTTTCCACTTTGAATTAATGGTTTGTGTTTTACCAAGATGAGCCCCAGAAGTTGCTAGGAACTTGCCTCATCCATTAGCTAGGAGGAGCTGTAAAGGCCTTAAGTATGTACAGGAAACTGCGAGGCTGTGCTGCAGCTGATGGTCTGCTGTCTGCTTATTGAAACTAGAAAACCAGAGGCTGAAGTCAAGCTTTAGAAAAAAAGACTGTAGTTACTGTAAAAACCAAGAACGCCTAAATGAAAGAAGCTGGTTTTCATGTTCTTGCTATCTCAGTATAATTCTGGGTACAATTTTACTGTGTGATGGGTTTTATATGATGATTTATAACATCTAAAAGTTTGTTTTCTGGCCTGAGGGCGACTTGATGTAGAATACAACCGTCTTCAGTGTCAGCATAAAATGTCGAGAAGATGATTATTAATAAGAAATTATTAAAGAAGCATGTGCAAGAGGCACTGCTGAGGTAGTAGCTACAAGAGGCAAAGCAGGGAAAGGCAAGACATGAAGCAAGGGCATGATTTGGGGTGAAATCCTCAGTTCCTCCGGTGAGAACGCATAGCGAGGCTTTCAGCCTCACTCACCACTCTGTAAGGCTAAGAGCTGCGCTGGTGCTCATGAGCTCCTTGGCTTCTGTAGCTCGCACCAGGTTCAGCAAGGCCCGTGGCTCCGGAGAGTCCTGCTGCCAAGATGGGCGCAGATGCAGCTCCTGGTGGCAAAACACAAGCCACCTGCTGCAGGTGAAGGGCGCCACACCTGAGCACACCGCAGCACCTCTCCACATCCTGCCAGGATGCTAACCTGGCCCAGCGTGGAACTAGCCTACCGTCTCTGGATCTAGGGAATTAACTCCTTCGTGACCACTGGTGAGTAGACATCAGTTTTGAGAAGAGATGTATATGCAGTCAACTCAAGGCGACAAAATAGTAAACTCATTGGCACTCTGCTTTGCTGCCTTTCTAGGTGTGCTTTTAAGAAGAGTAATGTCCATGTTGATTCTCAGATTTTATTGGCTTCCTTTCCTCTTGTTAAAGGGAGACAATGTTTTCAGGAGTTGGGACTTCTCCAGGGGTTGGAACAGCCCTGACTTTGTTGAACTGGGCCAAAGCTTTGCAGGGACTTTTAGTTCACTAAGTGCTATGTGCCTCAGAAATACATAATTTTCACATTTTGATAAAATATTAGTTTTCTCTGTGCTGGGAGACTAGGAGATTCTGGAGGGCTCTGTATTTCATCCATACCTACAAACCATGTCACCAGTTCTGTCAGAGTATTAAATATACTGTTGATGCACTGTAAATACCTGGCAAATGAGTCAGTCCCAGGGTTGCCGTTTAGCCCCTGCTGGGCTCAGATACAGTTGTAGTAATTCTTCAGGGGGAAGTTTGGGTTCAATGTGTGCTTACTCAGTACCTCAGGGCACTAGTATTTGCAGGTGGCAGCAACGTATTTTGGTGGCCTTATCAGTGGTCTTCACACCTGCAGTAATTAGCCAGCTGTTGCTGGACACGATCCCCTATCCTCACAACCTCAAGGAGGAGAGGCTTGCTTAGCTCCCATCTCAGGGATTTCACAGGGTTTCGCTGGCTCCAGAGCAAGGATGTTGTGGTAGTAAGGTGTTGTGGAACAAAGCTGCTTAGCTCTTGGAAACAGGGGAGAAGAGGCTGCATAGCAGCGCAGAGGCCAGGGACCAGAAGTCCCGCCTGCATGAAGCACGCAGACATGCTGAGGCCCTTGGCAGATCCCAGAGCCAATCCCGCGTAACTGTCACAGTGCTTCTCGACTCCTTCAGCCCAGGGTCCCTTTTGGTAAAGCGCTCCACTGGGGAAACAGCGTGCACACAGATGAAAGTGAATGGTTGTGTTTGAAACAGAAGTGGACGATGAGAAGGCACCGCATGAGCTGCCAACTCCTCATCGTCACTCCCACCGCCTTCTGTCCCGATGCACCCCGCAGACACTCCCAGACGGAGTATTTCACGAACTGTCAACTGGAGTTCCTCTGAGTAGAACACGCAAACAGTTCACCTAAGAGGAAATGTTTTTCCATGTATCATTGTATTGGGTCTATCGCTTAAAAAAAAATAGACTGTTTTCTAGTCAGTATAGATTTATAGAAAAATTGACTAGAAAACACATAGAATTCCCACACACTTCTCCCTCCCTGTCCACAGTTTCTTTTAGTATCTGCTTTTTGCTTGGGTACAGGACATAGGTTACGGGACAAGCAAATATTTACATAGTGCTTATCTTAGTTACTCTTCTCTTGTTGCTGGGACAAACACCCGACACTCAAAAGGAGGGAAGGAAAGATTTATTTAGCTCTCAGTGACTGTTGTAGTTCAGTCCACATTCAGCTGGCTGCAAGGCAGAGAGGCACATGGCAGAGAGCAACCTTTCATGGTGGCTGGAAGAGCAAGAGAGCAGGGAGCAGCAGTAGCCGCTCAACAGCTAGCTACTCTTCCTTGCTTGCACCGAAATGCAAATCACCTGCCCCAGGGGAGGGGCAGCACCCATTTTCACAATCATCAATTACAAATTCCAGAAGCTGCTCCATGATAACATGAGGCTTTGGGAGGACACCTATACACAAACCATGACAGTGCTGTTACCCAGAATCTTTAGTTTATCTTAATATTTTTTGGGGTCCTTTGGGTCCTACAGTTGTATGTATGTAAATAGATGCATAATGTCGTGTATCTAACAGTATAGGGACATCCAAAATAGCCTGACTGTGCTAAAAATACTCCACGATCCCTATATTCATTCTGTAATACGTTTTTCCTCCTTGGCATATGGGAATTGAACCCAGGTATCCATGCATGTCTGGGAGGTATCTGCCATTGAGCTACACCCACAAAAGAACTCAGGCGTGCAGTGGTGGTGGGGGTCAAGTTTAATAGGACAGAAGTTCTGTCCTTTCATCACAGTGGAAAAAGCCACAGGCTGTGGCTTCCGCAAGGTGCAGGGGATCAAAGATTACAGGTATGATCCCATTCTGATCAGAGTGAGCTGATCGTAGCTTTGGCATCTGGGAAAAGCTAACAATTTATCAGTGGAAGTAAATGTGAAGGTAAACTTCACTGCATCTATGCCACCTTATTAGGGATACACTGTGATATATTTGACTCTAATATGTGCTAATATGTTTTCAAAGGTTAATTTTGACTGTGTTTAATGCCCAAATGCTAAACTTGCCTTTCCTTCATGGATTTGTAAAATATGTTTTCCTTACTTCAGGGGCCTGCCTTTGGCTTTGGCTCATTGCTAATTACACACCCAATTTTAGAAAGGCATTGACAATGATTCCAAAATATTAATAAACCAACAAGGCAAGCAGTTTGAAAAAATTACATTATGTATACTTACTGTCTAACTGACCTTTTCTACAGTTACTTAAATCCTTTAAAAATCCATTTAATTTCAAAACCAGGGTATTAGCCTATTTATATGTAAATTGTCTTTAATTCATGCATTGATTTAAAAGACTAATCTAAAAGATCTTCTGCCACAAGTGACCTTTTTGACTCTATACTTCTGAGAACCTGTGAAGTGGTTTCTTGGTGACCTCATATGCACCTGTGGTACAGTGTAAGTCACTCCAGTCTGTGTAAATCATAGTTGCACTGCTTTCAGCCAACACTGAATTATTAACGGCATAATTATTTTAGTTACTGTCACAGTATCCATAGGGCCATTTACATCTATAACTTCTTTTCCTTTAGTATCTGTATTTTTGATTCCACTTTTTTAAAAAAAAATGTATTTGGCACAGTGCAGAGGCTGGGAGTTTGATCCCAGACCCGTGGTGGTGCACACCGGTAATCCCAGTGTTTGGGAGGCTGAAAACAGGAGAATCGGTATGAGACTGATCTATGTAGTGAGAACCAGTAGACCCTGTACCAAATACATAAAAGAAAAGAAAAGAAAATTAATGTATTTGATATGGGGTCTCACTATGTAGCTTGGGTTCACAGTGATCCTCTTATTTTCAACTTCCCCGGCACTGGGACTACAGGTGTTCTTTACCACACCCAGACTCAGCCCAGCTCAGTGCACCTGGCGACAGCACTGAAGCAGCCTGTAATGCAGGGGATCGAGCCCTGGTCCCTGCGCTTGCCTAAGCAGATACTTAGTCCCCCGAGCTATGCCGCCAGCACTCTGTTTCCGTCATTGACCAACCATTTTTTTTTTTTTTTGTGGGACCGGGGTTCATACTCAGGACCTTGTACTTGCCAGACAGGTACTTGTGCCATGGAACTATCTCCCTGGCCCCTTGACCAACAAATTTAGTAAGAAGCTTTAGTAAGAAATATTTCAGAAAGAATACCTTTTATTTGAGGGACATTTAGTTGCTTAATAGTCACTGTGTCCAATGATCTTGGCTGTGAAGGAAGCTAAATCCACATTGCTGCTACCTACATAGACTTGGCGGGGGGTGGAGAATGTTAGCAAAGAAAACGGAACAGATTGAAATCAATAACTTTTTCCAGTGCATTTTAACAAATACATGGGAATATCTATGTTGTGTAATTGTATGCTCCTTTTCATTCACGGGCACAATGCACATAATCTATACCTTTAACCTATGTAAAATATGTGAAATAAAAGCAAACGTGTCATTTACACGTGGTAGCCCATCTTGACAACTGCATCTGCTCAGAAGGCTGAGGCACGAGGGCCACAAATTCGAGGCCACTTGTCTCACCCTCTTCCTTTCTTGGACAAAAATATCGAACACCCAAGACTGAGGCAGGAAAGATTGATTTTGGCTTTTCTTTTTCAGACGTTTCAGTTCCTAGTTGGTGGGAGGTGCACTGCAGAGGCGTGCCAGCCCATGGTGGGTAGAAGTAGTGGTGCTGCAGCCGCAGGAGCAGCCGGCCCCTTCCCCTTGTCCCTTCCAGGCTACCCGCCCGCTGCGCAGGGCCTTCCCATTGTCCATAGCCAGAACTGTGCCAGTCCACACAGTGGACCCATCTAGCAATCACGCAACTTGAACCACAGCCTCTGACACTCAAGCCCGGTATCACATGCCCCGGATCCATCCACCTCTGAAAGCCCCACCTTAGAAGCACATTAGACTTCAGGGAGACATCCAGATTCAGGCTAGAGCATCCATCCGGGCTACTTAATGCAAGCTTGTACCCCAAACGCAGCCAAATGCATATGTGATGCCAAAGGGTCACTGAAGGAAGACCCATGTAGGACATGGATAAACCACACATTTGTGTGGGTCTATAGGGTGCTTTCAGAGACTGCTGGCATGTGAGACAACAGGCTGCTGAGAAAGTCTGCCCTGAGCGCAGTTGGCACCACCCAACAGGGCAGGGGCTCAGAAGGAGCTAAAGCAGCAGCAGAAGCAGGCTGTCGCCACTGGCTCTCTCTCTCTCTCTCTCTCTCTCTCTCTCTCTCTCTCTCTCTCTCTGCAGGACTGAGGTTCGAACTCACGACCTTGCACTTGCCAGGCAGGCACTTGTGCCATGGAGCTATCTCCCCAGCCCCCCACCACAGGCTCTTTTGTCGACGTTTTCCTTCTCGCTTTCGTTGCTTCTCTGCCTCTCCCTTTCTGTGTCTCTGTCTGTCTGTCTGCCCCACACCTCTTCTGTCTTCTCTCCTTCTGGCTCTCCTGTCCTCTTCCACCGCATTGGTTCTGCCTTTCCAGAGCCTAAAAGCAATGGAGCCAGGTGGGCATGAACTGCAGCCTCTGAAGCTGGGTAGGCCCTGTGCCCGTGAGCTGCATCCCGGGGCCCGATCCACCTCACTCTGCATGCACTTATGTCCTTGTTGCCACTTCACGGACAGTTCTGGAAGCCCTCTTTTGTCATGGCTGCCTTGGCGTCTCTAATTCCAAATTCTGTTGACTTTAGGGAAGAGCTGGCAATTGCAAGGTTCCAGACTTTAGGTGCCTTTGTTACCAAAATGACCTACAGATAGCCGTGAAGGGTAACTGCGTGAGAGCGTAACCTGGCAGAACCGCCACGAAACACAAGGCTGTTCGTTGTTCCTCAAACCATTAAAACTAGAATGGGCTGCAAGGCTGCAGGACGCTCCCTCGGGGTCCAGAGGTCGTGGCTGTTGCAGACTGACATTTCTTCCAACACTGTCCACAGTGGCCCGGATATACACAAGAGCTGTTTCCTAAAAGATGAATGAATAAAGAAATCATGGTGTAAGTGTGTGATAGCATACGTCAGCCTTTAGACAGAATGAGAGCCTGCTGCACAACCAGATGAACCTAGGCGATGGTGTACTAAGTGAAATAAACCAGAGTCAAAAGGAAGAGAACAGGCCCTGCGAGGCAACTCAATGGACTAAGCGCCTGCTTGGGCGAGAGCAGAAGCCAGGGTTGCATGCCTGGTTCTGCATGCTGTGCCAGCCCTGGCCCTCGGAATGCTGAGCAAGCTCCGCGGTCCAGGAGGGTGGGCGCTCACCTGGAATCCCAGCACGGGGGAAGCTGAAAACAGGACGAGCACAAGCCTGAGCTGCTTAGTGACATCCTGCACTGAATTTACACACATAAATAAATGTATAAATATTTTTTTAAAAGAGAGAGACTACTTCATCCTTTCACTTTTAGGTGGACTCTAAGAGAGGAAGTAAAGCCAAGTAAGAAGAGGAGAAAGTGAGCCTGGCCCACTGGGATAAGGGGTGGCACTGGGGGAGGGGAGGGATGACGCTGGGGGAGGGGAGGGAGGACACAGCAGAGACGCAGGTGTGATACGTGAGACGAATGGCAGCCATGCACAGCACGCGGTCTGACCCTGGCAAGAGCAGATGAGGTGCCTTTACCACAAAAATGCACACATATGCACAAATGGGATCTGTGTGACATGAGGCCTAGGCCAATGCACTTGACTGAAAATCACATGTGGTGTGTGTCAAAACATGACGTTATACATCTAAAATGGAGAAAACTGAAAATAAAGAAGATGTAGGCATCTTTATGTCCGCCATGGCTCAGATTTGTCTGGAGTCACGTCAGACTTTTAGGATGTGGATCCTAGCTACATATGCACATTAATTAGCCATGTAAGCTGTGCCAGGTAATTTGATGGCACCGTGCATGCATTATCTTTGCAAGGTTCCTGGAAAGTAGGTTTCATTATTTTATCCGTGCTATGTGTAAAGTAGCTGAGACTCAAGGAGGAAAAGCGATTTATTTAAGGTCAGCTATTGATACACAACAGAGCTAGAGGTGAGCTGCTCCCATTCTTTTCCTCTTAAAACTTTTAAATTTAATCTAACATTAGGGATTTTAGATTTAAGGTACCATCTTAAGTAAGACTAGCAAATTACAGATAGTTTTATTTTGCTAAGTTTTTTGTGGGTTGTAGTAGTCTTGTTTCTTGGTTTCTTACCAGAAAACACCTATTTTCTCCTTTCTCTATCTCCACAGTTTTATAAATCAGAAAATCTAGCCACTAAGTAGCTCAGGAGCTTGTCCACCTGTAAGCTATTAGATAGGGGCGGGGCTGCAACTTCGGCGCAGGATGGTCTTCATTTTGATGCTCAAGTTTTCTTCTAAAATGGAGTTACTAAAATTATTGCTTCAAGGGCTGGCCACATAGCTCAGTGGACGAAAGCCCCTGCTTAGGCAGAGCTCAGTGGCCTGGGTTCAGTGCTCAGCCTGCCGTACAAGACTTGCTTCTGGGCATGCTAAGATGGTGATTGAGACTGGGTGTGGTGGCCCATGCCTGTAATCCCAGCTCTTGGGAGCTTGAAATCAGGAAGATCTCTACAAGTCCTATCTATGTAGTGAGACCCTGTAGTCCCTGTCCTAAATACATCATAAAGAAAGAAAGAAAGAAACAGCAGAAAATTATTACTTCTTTTGTTTCTGATTTTGATACCCATTTCATGTAGAAAAGTTAAAAGACACTTATGAACAATGACAAACGTTCCTACATGGAATTCCTCTATCTCTGCTCCGCTAGAAGAATCTTTCACTTTTTCAGTAATCATGAAAATGTTTTGTGAGTTCTGTTTTTCCCGCTTGTGCTTACATGTGTGCTAGTTTATGTTAGCAAGAAGCTATTTGCTTCTGGAGGGAAATACCATTCCGTGTTGATCCGTCTCCTATAGCAGCTGCTACTTTTCTGAACATGCTTACTACCTTACACTGAGCTGGTCACCTATGGCCCTGCATAGTATGTTTTCAGTGACAAGATGCAGAGCCACAATCCTGGGAAGGGACTCCTGTGTTTATGTTATATTCAGATCTGTCCCCAAAGTTTGGGAGATGGCTCAATCGTTGTGCTTTTCATCTGGGATAAAACACAAGAGGACCCCAGGGCCATCGCACGGAGGCCTCCTGTAGTGGTGCTTAACCCTTTCAGCAGTTGAGCCTTGCAGCAGCAGGGTGGTAAGCGATGGCAGGACAAGTCAGAGAGACACTTCACTCCGCGAGGACTCATGGTGTGCACTCTCCTCCTGAAGCACAGGAAATGGGCTCCTGGCACTACCTGGCGACAGCTGGCCGCTCAGCCTCCACTGTCACCTAGGGCCCAGCCAGCGCATCCAAGGCCACCTTCTCACCATCCCTCACGGTCCGCCCCTTTCAGCACGTTCCCGTGCTCTTGCTCAGCTTTGGCTGTTCACAACTGTTGGCGCCTCATTCTGCTTTTCACCTTTTATTACTTTGGACACTTCCCCAAGTGCCCTCGTTGGCCTGCTGCTCTTACCTCTTGCCAGTGTGCTTTCTACGTTCTTCCAGAGTTCCCACTTTCACGATCATGTGTAGGTGCAAGAGGTCCAAGGGTCCACTCCAGCCATGCCTTGCTGAGTCCTTCCAAAGGCGTGAGAGAGTTTGCTGAAACCTGTGGCCTCCAGGGCTCTTCCTACCTTGCCGTGGTCTTATCTTATTGCTTGTTAGAGCAAATGCCATAGCGGAGCTTAGGAGCAACATAAATTTAGTTTTCAGAGTGCCAGAGGAGGAGAAGTCCAGATTCAGGGTCTGGCGAGGAACTGTCTTCCGGCTCATGGGTGCTTCCCGCTACATCCTTGCCCCTTGCTTAGTAGAATGGGAGAGGATGAGATGGGCTCTCACAACCCATTAGAAGGGCACTAATTCCATTCTTGATGGCTTCACCCTCAAACCCTCACCACGTCCCCAAGGCTTCACCTCCACCTGAGTCCTGCTGGGAATTTGGAGGATGACAAATGTCAGGCTGTAGCCCTTCCTTAGGTCTGAAGACAAACACAGATGTAGTAACATGGAGATAAGAATGAAGGCCAGTTGATGTCTAGACGTGGTGAGGTATGGATGGAGCCAAGGGAGGGCTGCCTTCTGTGGCTCGGGAGTCTCAGCTGGGGCTCAAGGTTGCGGAAGACGGCTCATCTGTTCTTTGTTTAATTGCTACGTGACACCAATGGTGGCCTCCTCCCCTGCGTGGAGTATTATCAGTTAGCATTTGCGTGTGCTATGTGTCTAGAATATGCTGTATCTATTAAAGTAGTGATGTATACTCCTTAGCCATTTTTTTAATGCAAAATAAAAAGAAGAGTCTTCTGAGGCTCTGGGCTCACTGGAAGAGAAATCTCGGTGAGTCCTCTGAAGCTACATTCATTGGGTCTTCTTGTCGTTTCTTTCGGGATCAGACAAAAATCATACTACACACAGAAGACTAACTCACTCTAAACTGGAAGGAGAAGAGTCTGGGTGGGCCAGGCCATGTGGGGAGACCTGTCACCTTCAGTGAGAGATGCAGCTATCCCAGGCCACTGAAGGTTAGGCCCAGTTTGGAAATCTGCTTGTCTCTAGCAGGGCTTCGGGCTGACAGCCGCAGGCAGAACCACAGGGACATAGGCTCCTAAGCTACCTCCCTCAGCACCTAAAATGCCACTTCTACATTTTCAGTGGTTCTCTCTGGAGCTCCTTTGTGGCTGTCCACTCTTTGTCTTCCCACAGATGTGGAGAGGATCTTCTGGTTCTTGTGTGTGCCTTTGAGTCCTAATTCAGGGTAGTGGCTGGTAAATGGTAACCTCTCTCCTAAAGCTCTAAATTGGTGAGTCCATGGGTGAAACTCAGCTTGCTTGGGACCTTGAACTTGCTGATCAGCAAGAAGATTTTTCTTTAGGTGTCTAGCTGAAGAGGAGGAGCCTGTGGGTGGATTCCCATCCCCTTGGCTTCTCCACTCCTGATAAATAGGACAGCAGTGGAGGCAAGGGTTGGTCTCAGAAGCAGCTGTTGTCAGTGAGGGTCTGATGAACTCCCGTCTCCACGGAGCTTTGATTCTTCTAGAACAGAAGCTTTCTTTTAAAAAATTATTTTTATTGCATTTAATAAGAAATAACAATGTGACAATTTCAAAACACGTTAGTAGTGCATTTCCAAAATTTGATACAATACATACTGTTGCCCTCCTATTAGTTATACAGAGCACAAGGTATAGACATGATGATTTTTCTAATCATTATTGGTAGAAAAAAATTTTTTTCTCATCAAACTAAGAGAAAGTAGTTGTATACATAATCCAATGTTCGATAATTGCAGTGGGTTATTGGTAAAACTGTCAATGATGAAAGCTATTGATTTAAGCCTTTTTACAGCTCAGCATACTAATCTAGCTTTCCATTTTGTGCCTTGTGGTTAAACTTTTCTGCTGGGAGGTTGAGGGCAAGTTGATGCAAGACCTGTGTAGCAAAAGATGTCATTTTGTATCTCCCAAGGTTAGTCAAAGCCCCTCAGGATTTACCTTGAAACTATGTACAGTGCTTTGTAGAACTGTCGTCATGGTCAGCCATCTGGATGAGTTACAGCCATTTCTTGACCAATATTCTGTCTGTGAAAGCCTGAGGGAATGTTTTCTTTCTAGGTGACTCTCCTTAGGCACACTGTGTAACTTCAATCCCTTTCCTCTGTGTCCCCATAATCTCCTTGAACAGAAAATTTGGGAAAACACTGAGTTATAGGATGCTACAACACAGGTTCTCTCTGTCCTGAGTCCTCACTGACCTTGAAGGGCTAGGGCCAAAATATTGGCAATCCTTGTAGCCCTTCTTTTTTCTCCAGTCTTTCATCTGTAGAATATAAGTATACAATAGAAGCTTTCAAACTTTCATTTTATACAAGCTATGCTGCCTTTGCTCAGTGCATAAAATGATGTTACTTAGATGTGTTCAAAAATAAAGCAACGTAAGGACACCCATGTTAACTGGAGTAGTGTCTGACTACTGTCAGAAATGTGCTGCCACAACTTGAAAACCACTGCTCTGTAAACATGGGCCCAGTGCTAGCTGCTGCTGCACCTAGCTTGCTTGTCCACCTCAGGATCAAATGAAAGATGGTGTGGAAAAGAGTTCACCATCTTGCTTGATCCCTTCTGAGGTCATCATGAAGTTACTTTCACTATGTTCCTATCTTCTGTGATCTCATTCATCCAACGTGAAACCCTGCATACAAAACATAAATTGCTCACTTCTTAAAAGGCGGAAGCTGTATCTGGTAGAAATCTTTTAGTTCTAGAGAAGGAATAGCTTCAGAAACACCAGAAAAACACTAATCAGGAAGGTTATGGAAGGCAAAATAGTGCAGCAGCTTTCTGAAAGAAGATGTTATTAAGCTAGGAATTGGACTGGCATTGTTTGACATTAATTAAACTCATAGCAAATCACAACAGTACTGGGGGATAGTCTGGGAAGCTGTAATCTCATTCCCAAGTGGATAAACCATGGGCCAAAGGGTGAGTAGTCTACCGAAAGGGAATCAGATGATTATCTCGTAAACCAGAGGAGTGATGATATTGTGGCTTAATTACAAAGCATGATGGTTCAAATAAAGTTGTTTGCCTGGCTGTTTGCAAGATGCTGGAATGATTTAATTTGTAAGAAAGGGAAAAAGTACAAAACAGCCCCCAGCATGTAAGAGAGCAAAAATGCTCTAATGGTTAACAAATGGCTCCTGGAAGAAAATACCAGGGAGAGTGATTGGATGCAGCGATTATGAAGACTACGGGATGAGCAAGGACTGCTTCATTAGTAATCAAGGAAATTGCCTTGACAGCTGGTAGACACCCATGTGATCAGGGCACCAAGTCCAGGGAGAGCTTGGGCTTTAATTGGACTCGGAGGTGGTGAGTTCACTAATAAACAGGTATCTGTGGTTTTGACCCTGGGTTAGTTGCTGGACTTCGACTGCTTTGGTACATCTTTGATTATGACCACAGCAATGTAGATAGTAATTGTTTAACTTTGTCTTTTTTGCCCGAAATATTTGGAAAAAAATGTCTATCTTAGGTTTTCCTCATTATTTTCCTAAGGGTTTCTATGGGTAATTTAATCTTATTTATTTCTTGACCTATGCAGTCTTCAATTATGTCTCCATGGTATGAAATACATATATAATACATAATCTGTGTGTGTGTGTGTGTGTGTGTGTGTGTGTGTGTTACTGGGGATTGAACTCAGGACCCTGTGCTTTGCAGGCAAACACTTATTCCACTGAGCCATCTCCCCGGCCCCATAATACATAATCTTAAACAATCCACCTCATTGGTGATCTGAGTGTTTAGTTTCTCTCTGAATACTTCCAGGTGCCTAATTTCTCACCAAGGTCCTTGTGCACATCATGGGGTGAAGGCATGACAAGTTCCATCTGTAGCTACTTTTCCCTAGAAAATGCAGCTTTAGGCCATAGGTGGATTTGAACATTATGAATGCCACTTAAGAGCAGCAGTCCTTGTAGCGCCTTGTCGTGTGCCACCTAAGTTTTCTCCCTTCAGCCCTGCTCAGTATCCATCAGCAGAACTATGCTAATCCACTGCTCCCTGTATAGGCACTCCTCTGAGCTTTCTGCATATGAGAGCCAGCATTATACCTGCAGATTTTCAGCTTGGTGACACCTTGGCTTGATGAAAAAATTTGTGAAGACGAGAATGTGATTTGAAAAGAAAAAGTTCCAGGCGAGTGAAAATGAACAATTTTGCATAAGAACTAAATCCTTAGCATTAGGATAAATGGGAAGCACAGCTGATGTGAAACTAAGTTTCCTTTGACACAGATAAGGGCTAAGTAGGGTTCCATGGGAATTTGCATGCTGGATCTAAATCTTTTTTTAATTACTGAAGCAAGAAATGTGATTTCTTTCCTTTCATAAAATGACTATTTAAATGCTTTCCTCTGCCACTTTTAAGCAGGATTCTTCAGTTTTTCAACTTACCCCGCACTCTTAATCTGGAGGCCTGGGAAGGCAGTGAGACCCTGTCTGAGGACAAATGTCCCATGGCCTCTACCATGCACCTGAGCTTTGCAGTCCGTGACCAGCATGGGAAACAATAGCTCCTGGTCCTCTTGCTGCTATGATACATTCACCACTGAACTCCTATTTTGAAATGACTGTGAAGTATTTCTTAACACTTAGAAGAAGAAATTTTCTTGAAAAACTGCATTGTTATGCAAAGTATGAAGCAAAAAAGCATAGAAAACGATCATTGAATAGTGGGGCAGAGAGAGAAGTACCACATTCAAAGCCCTGGCGTGTGCAGGCATGTACTTCCAACGTGAAAGATAGAGAAATAATGAGGCTTTTAGCCAAAGATGTTGCACCATTCAGTGACAGAAAAGTGTATTTCATCTGGCAAATAGGCCAGCCATGACTTTAAAAGATTGAGTTGACAGAAGATTCTTGGAGAGATTCGGGAAGTAGCAGTGAATTTCATTCCGTCTTTGCTCCTTGGAGGTATGGAAGGCCATTGGAGATGCCACAGAAAAACAGCCCTGGCTTGGAGTTTCCTGAGAGGGAGCTGTTAGCTTGCAAGAGGCCAAAGTGATTAGTTGCCCGGATGTTGGATGTGGTAGAAGGACATCTGGTCGGCAATGTTTATAGCAGGCAATAGCGTGGGCTGTGACTAGCGGAAGGAGAAAGGACATTTATCAATGCGTGTGAGTCTCAGAGAACCATTGGCTGACCCAGAGAAATAGGCCTGAGTCTAAGCTTGTGGTACCCAAAGCCATGCTGCGGAACAAACGTGGTGGGAAAAGCACGGAACTGGTACAGGAGATCGTTAAGGGAAAACAAACAAAAAACAAAACAAAACAAAAAACAAACAAACAAAAATACATCTGAGGCTGGCAGCAGAAGCATGACCAATGGGAAAGGAGATCCATATCTAGTATAAGTACCTTTTCCAGTAAGGACAAATCCCTACCGCCTCTGTGATAAGTGGCGCCCACGCCAAGTGCATGGCCAGAGCTCCTGGGACGGCTCCTTCCACACATTTTTGTGTATCTTTGGCTCAAGGCTCACATGCGAATCTGCATAGGATAGGGCAGGGTATGGACTAGACAAAGTAATCCTGCAATTGTAATACAACCCAGGTTGAATGCTCACTCATTTCAATTCCTAGGCAGGGAGGACAACAGGGCAGGTGTACCCTGTACAGTAACTAAACAATCTGGTGTTCGCTGGCCTCATCCTAGGGGGGTAGCTGCAGCTAGAAGATCCTTCCCAGAGGTTCCAGATTCAGTCAGCCTACTACATCCAGTTAGCCAGTGCTACTCCCCAACTCCCCCTTATTACAATGGATACTGGAGCTGTGAGGGAGCACCCTGGTATGTGCCCGCCAGCAAAAGCCCTGGCCAGCTGGACACTTGGGGTTAGCATGGTCAGGGCCCACCTCAGTACCAGGGAGACTGGCAACGTGAGAATGGACCCTGGCTCTTATCAGACATAAAAACCTTGGTGAATCGCACTGTTGGATGTGTTACGATCAGGCCAGAACTGGCAAAGGCCAGCTCTTGCAAACTTGTTGCTGGCCATCCCAGCTATTTAGTAGCTTGCACAAGTACTTGGGTTCCGATCTGAAAGAGCAGGGAAGGGAAGAGATCATCGTGGTCCCCTGGTTATCAGATGCCTGCTCCACATTAGGAATCTTCTGCCTGTAGTTACATGGTACATTTTCACCTTCTTCTGGAAGTTTGAGAGGGTCAGGATAATGGTTTGCCTCCCTTTAATTTTTTTTTTCTTGCAAATGCATATCCTGCTTGAGTCCATGAGATGACATGATAAACAAAACAAAACAAACAAACAAAACTCACCTCAGGCTGTACATGATTTGTAAGGCGCTTAGTACGCTTGCTTTTTTTTCCTATGTCAGTTAAGTGGCCATAAGGAGATCTCTATAAGGTCGTAATGCAAGCCTGTGACAGACTAAGTGTGAAACAGGAACCCAAAACTCACTTATTTATTGTGACTTACCAATACTACAATAAAACTGGAAGACTGATGTTTCCATTTAGAAAACAAAAAAGCAAGCAAACAAACAAAAAAACTCAGCCCTTATATAACACCTTGTCTTCAAAGAAAAACACAATAACATGCATGTCATAGGTTTATCCTCATTTCTAATAGGCTTGAGGCTGGTTCAGGAAGGGACGGCTGTCGGAGATAGAACGCCACAGTCCACTTCTCCATGGTAGGAAAGAGCTATTTGGTCCACGTGGGATAAGAACTAAGAGAGCCTTCAGCTGAGTTAAAGTAACACAATCACCTAGCGTCCCAGTATTAAGCACCTCCTCTCTTTAGGGCCCAGGAAGGCTTTAATGTTATACAAAAAAAAAAAAAAAAAAAAAAAAAAAAGAGCAAAACCTTGGTGTGATACAGTTGTCTTGGTAGCTTTTCCCTCATTGCTGAGACAAAATGCCTCATGCCCAGAATTCATGGAGGAAAAGGTTACTTAGCTCATAGTTTGTGGAGATTTTAGTCCTTACTCAGCCGGCTCCAAGGCAGGGGGGCACACGGCAGAGGGCAGCAGCTCGTGGTGGCGGAAGAGCATTAAAGCAACAAGAGCAAAAGGGAGGGGCAGGAGAGAGCAAGCCCCTTCCCCTCGCCCGTGTGGTATGCAGGCTCTGTGCGCCACGGCAGGTGCAGCCCTCCCGCGCCACTCACACTCATCATCCCAGCAGCACTCTCGCCCGTCGTCCCAGCAGCACTCACGCCCGTCATCCCCGCATGAGGTCACACATTAATCACAATCTCTAGACGCAGCCCCATGACCACATGAGGCTGTAGGGGATACTTTGACACACACTCTAACAGGAGTCTCCGGAGCTCACCACGGCTTCTTCTTACGGAGCTCATCTTAGACACTTGGGTCACCATGTCACCACTCGTCACGTGGAGACACTGCATTACATTATCTGCTTCTCCTTTGAGTACAATTTTTGCATCTTTTCTCTCCACAACAGCTTCTCTGGGATATAGGGCTAGAACTGGAGGCCACGAGACATTAACGTATTGATCTGCTTAGAATCTCACCGCTATTACTTATCTGACACGGTCTTGGGCAAATTGGGTTCTCCGAACTTTGATTTCTTGCTGGAGAGAAATGCAGAGGATAATAAAAGTTTTGGGTTAGCTTTCTGCCACTGTGACCAAGTGTCAGAGATAAACAACTGGTAAGGAGGACAGACATATTTTGGCTCAATGTTGCAGAGTTCAAGACTATACAGCCAGAACCTGTCTTGAGAAAATAGTATTGGTGATATGTCACTGCCAGAAGTGCCGGGGGCCTGCCTGGCAACTTCTTACTACAGATTCTTGTGTGCACTGGGATGCAGCAGCCTGAGGATCACGGCATTGCACCACAGCTTCTACGGAAAAGCATCCTGTCCTGCTCCTCTCTGTATTCTCACTGTCTAGTCCTGAACCCAGGATATGGTAGCATTTCAGACAGGATGAAATTGATGAGGGGAGCATTATTTCTCTTCAGACTTAGTTCCTATCATTATTGCCTTCTTGTAGGAAGACTATGATTTCTGAAGTCAGGGTTGGTAGCGGGTTTCCAGCCTACTACTTCTGCTTCCAGGTTAAAGGACTAGCTTCTGGGTTTCTTTGAGATCGCAGAAACGTAAGGCACAAAAACCATCAATGTGTTATGGAATTAAATCATTAAGATACTTTTTTTCTGTCACTTCTGTAGAGGAAAACATTATGGTTCCAGAGTAAACTTCCAGGCCTTCTCAATACTAGAAAAAGCGAACAGAGAGACTATTGCAGTACACAGTGAGCAGTTGGAAGACAGACAGTGAGCAGGACGGGCTACCTGAGGAGCGTCGGAGCACTGGATCAGGGCTCTAGCGGGGACAGCGCTCCCACCAGCGCAAGCCCCAAATCACTGAAACACGGTCACAGAGCAGCAACAAGAGGGGGCTGTTTCACTGCACAGAAAGCAAAGGCTTCCCTTTTAAATTCTTTTATGCATCTAAGTAAGAACGTGAGCAGTCCCGTAAACCCTACGTTGTGCTTTTGCTGTGGGACACGACACCAGGACTTCATCCCAGGGACTATAGTATCCTCAAGAACTCTTAACGAAAGCATATTTGATGGATTTCTTTTTCTGGCTCTTGTTGTTACCCCCCGAGGAGTGTGGGTATGCTCTGAATCATTGGGGTGGAATGTATCTGACTATTTTACACACTGGAGTTCACTTTTATTTGAAGGGTGACCTTGGCCACATCTTGAACACCATAGAATCTGGAGAAAATTCCTTTCGGAGCAGACGACCGGCCTGCTAGCAGCTAAACTCCCTGAATCCCCTTTGTCAATGGCTCGCGAGTTTCCCTCGTGGGTTTCCAGGTTGCTCTCTAGGCTGCTGGCAGCTGTTGGCGCCACCCCTGTGCAGCGGTGGTCACAGGCTCAGAAGGTCTCTTGTTTCATTTTCCTGGGAACTTGCACTCCTAGGCATTAGCTGGGCTCTGAGTTCTAAGTCTCGCACCTCCTCTCTCTGTCTTGCGATGTCCGCTCGCCCAGCCCGCTGAGAGGTGACGTACTGACGGCCACTGTGCTGAGACCAGAGCTGCTGCGACGAGTGGCTGCCATGTCATCTGCCTTACCAAAGGTGAATATTTTCTCCAAAACTGCTGGCCTTGAGACTAAACTGGCCATGCATTGTCCCTTTGTGTTCTTCCTGGGGTTTCAGGATAAGATGGTGAGCATAATCTCAGCCAGTGTTATTATTATTATTTTTTGCAATTGATATGCTATACTCTTGTTCTTTATTTTTTCTTATAAACACACAGAATTACGGAAGGGTGCGGGCAGCAGCCTTGCCCGTACTCTCCCTTGGCCTGGGCTCCTTACAACTCCCATTTCCGTTGCCACTGCTTGGTACTGGTGAGAGGTGCAAAACCTTCTTTCTGCAGGCCACTGTGCCACTGCTGACGCTGTTATACACCTGCCCACTCACCCGGCGCTCCCAGATGAGGGCAGGCATCCTGTCTTGGGCCAGGGATGCAACTCAGCCGCACTGCCCCTGTCTGCCAAGCACCAGGTCTTGGGTTCAATTCCCAGTATCCCCCTCTCTCTCCTTGCCAAGAAAGCAGTCCCGTTCCATGGGCTCTGTTTCCGAAAGGAAGCCTGCAAGTGTTCTGCATCCTTCACTTGACTGGTAGAAAGCCACACCAGCAGATGCAATTCCAGCGGAGTGTGTGTGTGTGTGTGTGTGTGTGTGTGTGTGTGTGTGTGTGCATTTTCCCACCCAGACAGGAGTTTCACCCTGAGGTACAGAAGGTGTGCGTCACCAGCTCCCGTCCCCTCCTGGCTGTGGGGCTGACGCGGCGAGGAGACACAGCATAGTGGGTGGCACGCAGGGCCGGGTGTCAGCGCGCAGCTTTCTGGGCTCCCCCAGCAGCGCTCGTTTGTCGTGTGATCTTGGGCGACTTGCTTTCTAAGCTCAGTTCTGTCTTCTGCACTGATTGGGGTTTTGTCCGTGAAGTCTTTGCCTATACTTATCGAAAGAGTTCTCCCTACCCTCTCTTCTGGCAGACCTAGCCTTCCTATTTTAACGTTGAGATCTTTGACCCATGTTGATTTTAGCGCAGTGCCTAGTGCTACACACGGGTCCAGTTATGGCCTTTGGTGGTCCACAGACTTTCTTGGAAGTCCCACCGAGAACGTTCGTGCTGATCTTAGTGATCAGTAATTTCTTTGGATCCTCCTGGATGCAAAGAAAGTTGAAAAGATGAGTGTTCCCCTCTGCCTGGCCACAATCACTCAACTAGCTAATTAACATAAAGCGAGAGGGTTGGAGAGATAGCTCAGCAGCCAAAGCACCTGCTTGGCAATCACAGGGATCCGGGTTCGATCCCCAGTACCACATGCTATACTGGTCCCGGAATACCAGGAGTGCCGTGCCAGCCACAGAAACTGGGCACGGGGGCACACGCCTGTGATCTTAGTGCAGGAGAGACTGAGACAGGAGGATCATTAGGAGTCCAACATGCATAGCAAGACCCTGTACTGAATCAATTAATACTAAACAAATGAACAAAATGATAGCAAACAGCAAAGCAAGAAAGGACATTCGCTGTGTGAGCAGTGAGACTTTGACACCACCTCATTCCCTGTCCGTGTTACACTACGTTGCTTATCAGGCATGCGTGAAATGGCCTGTTGGATGCTATTTCCCATAATGACTGCGTTCTCCTTGGGTGTGTGACCCCGGGATCAACATCAACTTACCTTAGAAAGGTAAGGGACAGTTCTCTGAAGATTGTCATCTCTTATCTGTCTTCTTACAACGTCAGCCGAGAAACGATCTTCATTTTATGTCTATTGAAATGACAGAAACAAACAAACATGGAAATAAGAATGAAGAACGAGAAGAGAACACGGGCCTTGGAGAACCTGTAGCCAATGGCTTCCTGTGTGACGTGATTTTCTAAAACCTGTCTGCAGGGTTTGACATATGCTGGGTATAAGGCACGCAACTGCCTCCCTTCGTGTCCTTGTCACAGCCTGAGACCCAAAGAGAGACATCTGTGGCACTGGAATCTTGGACTTCCCAGGAGCGAAAAGAAAATTAATGGAGGAAAATCATATCGGAGGGCATTAGAAGACGTGTGTTGATAATTGCTGGATTTAAAAATAATCAGGCATTCAAAAGATCTTTACATTTACAAGCGGATGCTTCCAGTCCTTTAGTGAAACATTTTTTGGAACTGAAACAGGAATTGGATGTCATATAATTGAAAGGCACCCAAGGTAGTATCTATTTTAAGGTTTGCTCAGGCAGAGCAACGAAATAAAATAAGTTTCTTTAAAAAATGTGTGTGTTTCTCAGACATGTATGCATGCTCTCTCTCTCTCTCTCTCTCTCTCTCTCTCTCTCTCACACACACACACACACACACACACACACACACACACACACAGTTGTTTAGGCGGCACCAGAATCTGTCTCTCTGTTTTCCTGTTTCATTTCACATTCCTCCCGCAATATCACTGCGAAATGACTTTGTGGTATAATTTCCACGTAGCTCTTTGGCATTTTTGCAATTCTGATTCTCCGCTGGTTGTCACCTTGCCATAAATGAGGGTGGGGAGGAGTAGATTTGCATGCAGGACGTTTAAAATTTTTCATGTCAGGAGTCATTAATCTTTTTTTTTTCCAGCTATATCTAAGAGCTGGGCTTTTATATACCTAGAATACTTTACAAGAAAGCTTTTAAAACTTGGGTTTTAGATTTATTTTTCACATTCTCACAGCCTGAAAGGCTAAGTGAGAATGAAATTAAAATAAAGATCATTTCCACATTGTTGAGTGTGCCATGTTGATTGTGTGGCTGCTGCCTCGGGGAGCGCCGGGAGCACCCATCTCCTTAGGCTCAGTGCGCTGCCGGGCACTGCGACTGCCTTCCCATCCTGCTGGAAGGAAACTTGGCGCGGTCCCTGGAGGAGCCTGTGCTCAGCATGCCCTGTCCTCTCGGCTTGCCAGGTCTGTTGCATTTTCCTGATGTGGATATTTGATTTTTCCTTCTCCTCTGGTTAATCTTAGCACCTTTTGCTGGTATCAAGTTTTATGGATTCCTGGTGAAGGCGGCTGAGGCCCAGGAGCTCCGCCATGTGCCCTTCGTCCTATGCTGTGCCCTCCCGGGCTGTTTACCTCTTCTTTTCGATCCGCAGTAGCCCCCCTCTTCTTTTTAGGGTGTGTGAGCACATTCACGTTCTACCTCCTGGGCAACGCTTGGGCAGGAGGGACCCTGTGCCTGCGCTCGCCAGCCTGCTCCAGACTCTGCTTCAGTCCTGCCCTGCTTGACTCCTCTGTCATGCGCCCTGCACCACTTGAGGTCCCTAGCAGGTGCCCCCAGCAGCCCAAAGCATGATGTCATTTCTAAAAAAAAATAATAAAAAAACCCTAAAATCTTAAAAGAGGGAGATAGAATCTGCTTCACTCCTCCTGGCTACTTTCTCTGCTCCTCTCTTAGGCAAGAGACCTCAGAAGCATCGCCTATTCCTGTTTTCTTGTCAGACGTCCATTCTCACTATTTCTCGGCCTTCCCTTTCTGAGTCACCAGGGCTTCCTCCCAGCCAAATCCACTGCTCTGCTCTGCGTTCTTTTCTGCCTGGATCTACTGGCAATGCCTGGCACGGCAGATCACCATTTATTTTTCTGGAAAGACTTCCTTTCCTTTGGCTTTGGGAACCCCGCTCTCTTCGCCTCCTCCTACAAGACTGGCCATTCCTTGTCAGGCTCCTCTGTTCACCTGAGGACCTGCCGTGGCTCAGGGATCCATCCTTAGATCTCGTCTCTTCCCCAGCTCTCAATTCTCAGCTGATCTTGCACGCGGTCTTGCACGCACAGCGATGTGTCCCACATGTGTGTTTCCGGCTCAGATGGCTTGTTGACCTCCAGACTTTGACCACCTACCTCGCGTCTATCCATCTTTCCTTGGACACCTAAACGGCACATAAATGAACATTCTGCCTGTCTGGTTCATCCACCAGCACCGACTCTGCCCCAGATGTTTGTTGAAGTATTTTCCCGGGTTCTTTCTTGCAGCCTTGCTTGTAACCTACTGTCAAGGAAGCTTCTCGTTACTGTAACAAAATAGCCAAGCCTTGGTTGGGCTCACGGCTTCAGAAGTCTCACTGTGTCTCAGCGGTCTGAGTGCTCTTGGACCCTTGGCGAGGCAGAACATCATGACGGGGTGTACGGGCAGGAGCACGGCTGCTCACCCCACAGACAGGAAAGAAGAGAGACAGAGGAAGGAAAGGAGGTGCAGCTGGTAATCCCCTGCAAAGCGCTGCCTGTGATCCGAGGTCTCTCCCCAGGCTTTGCTGTGAAAGGCTCCCAAAGTCCCCAAGGGCACCAGGCTCTGGGGACTCAGCCTTAACCCAATGGACCTTGGGGAACATTCTGGAATGATCTGGAATGATCCTCTTATAATCCCTGTCACCTCTCTGCTCTTCTGAAAGCCCTAACGACTTCTTGCCTCAAAATAGGAGCCAGTGTTGTCAGCTGTTCCCCTCTCCTCCTTCTCCCTGACTGCAAAGCTGCTATGCGTCCTTCCGTCCCTGTCCCAGCAGTGCTGGACTCTTACTGGAACTCGAGGACACCCAGTGACTTGGGCCTCTATGACCTGCCCCTTCCCCTCCCGGAGCGCACTTGCTGGAGGCCCCATGGCTCACTGCCTCTAGGTCTCTGTTCAAATACCACCTTCTATGCAAAGGTCTTTCCTCATTTATAAATCTGCAGGCCTTTGCCTGACCTCCCACTCTCTGCCCCTTATTAGTTCTTCTAGGCACATAGGATACTGTTGACTTATCTATTTTCTGACTCTCTCCTAGAATGTAAACTCCTAGGGCATTTTTCTTCTGATCTCCATGCTGTGTCTGATTCTTAAAATGGACCTTACTTGTGCTTAGTTCTGCATAAACATAGCTTGAATAAATGATTTGGAGAGAAATGGATATCTAGATATTCATGCAGAGCAACTGTTCTTAGGATAGGATTGGCCAGGGGTGACCTCCTCCTGAGGGCAATTCTTATGTTGTTGCTGCATCCCCAGACCCTTGATTTTTGGCATACTTTGTTTTTTTGTTCAATTGATGATGTCAGCTTTCCCCAAAAGATAAGAGAATCCATGCTTTCTTGCTAAAATTTATAGGTTTAGGACCCTCACCCGAGGCCTCTGCAGAAGAGAATTAGAGTTTTTCAGTATGAAATCCTGCTTCTGTCTTGTGCTGTCAGGAGACCACAAAAAAATAAATGGCCAGAACAAATGGGGTCATCTGAGCCGAGTTTAATAAAAGCTTCACGTTCGAACTACAAGGTGGAGCAACACCCAGAGGCTAACAGAAACTCAGTCTGGTGTGAGCCATGCCTAAAGGGGAGGGGGTGGGAGGGAGAGGCCCCTTGGTGAGGACAGGGAGGCGGGGGAATTGGAACCCTGGGGAAGAGCTGTGACTGAGCCTTCCTGACGGACCCAGCAACCTGAGGTTGAGGGCTTTGCCAGCCTGTGTGAACCCCCGGGCTGGGGTTAGTTTGGGGTGGGCAGGTATGGGACCTGAGGAAATAGATGTCCTAACGTCTTCGTCCTCCTCTCTTTTGATAGCTGGCTGGGACTTCCCGCTGTGTGGACCTGGTTAGAAATCAGTGGAGAGGTGTTATGGTTTATGTCTAGTTGTCCCTTCAAAGTCTCATGCAGTCATGGGGTAGGGACTTCCTTAGATTGAGACTTGACTCATAAATCACTGGGATTATGTGTTTTAATACTGATGGGATTATGGTCTGAGTACTTCCGGGATTAAGGGTGTAGCCTAAGGTGGATAGGCTGAGGCAGAAAACCTGAGTGCAATATAAAGAGAGAAAGAGAGACAGACTCTCCCTGTTGCTCTCTGCTGCCCTGGTCAGTCCGTTGCCTCTGTCGCAATTGTTGCTGTTCCACCGCCATGAACTGGACGCTCGCTGCCCTGTTCCACTCAGCCTTGGGCCAGCCGAATATTCACTGAAACCTCCTGTAACTGTGAGCTAAATAAACCTTTCTTTCCTTCATTTTTTTGTCTTTTTGAGATAGGGTCTTGTTATGCAGTTCAGGCTGGCCTTGAGCTCACTTTTGTAGCCCAGGCTGGTCTCGAACTCGCACCAATCCTCCTGCCTCAGCCTCCTGAGTGCTGGGATTACAGGCGTGCGCCACCACGCCTGGCTTCTTTCCTTCATTTTGAGTGTTGGGTAATTGTCCCAGCCAGGAGAGAAGAGTAAGTAACACAAGAGGAGACACCCCGATAGGCACTGTACAAGGTGGCATCTGTGGTGGACAGCAGGTAGCAGGGCACGTGGCAGGCAGCCCACAGTGGTGCCTCTCACGCCTCAGCCTCGTCCTTGGCTCTACTTCCTCAAGGGGCTTTGGTCACTCTTCACACAGCAACCAGAGCAGAAGTATCACTCTGTTTGCATGGGTCTCCTGTGGGAGCCCAGCCATCAGCAGCTTTGCATTTCTCTTGAAACAAACTCCAAAGCTACCTTTCAGTTTCTCAGACCCGAGATGGTCTGGCCGACGGCTCCTTGCCCCTGAGCTGACCCTGGGTTGCTCTGCCCGCTTGCAGCGGCTGCTGCTGCCAAGATTGAGCGTCTCACCATTCACCCTGCTCTTTGCTGGCCCGGAACACCCTTCCCTCCACCCTTCCCCTGCCTGGCTCTCCTGACTCTGATCACAGAGACCCCACAACCTCAGGGAGGCACCCTGTCCTCTTAGCTAGCGCGGATCTTCTACTTGATCTCTCTCAAGGGCCAATGGCTTTCCCTTCTCTCTCTCTCTCTCTCTCTCTCTCTCTCTCTCTCTCTCTCTCTCTCTCTCTCTCTCTCTCTTCAGCTTTGTTTTAATCTTGCTCTAAGCAGAGACCATATTTCTAGACACAGTTCTTCTCTTTCTCATTCACTATGTCAGCCACAGAAACCAGAACAATTTCTAACACAGGTGGTTTCCCAATAAGCACGTGGTGCTGAAGTGAATAAGCCTGTTTTGTCAACCAAAATTTCTTCCCACTTGCTCCATAATTAAACAAGAAGGCATCTTAGCTTTGAGGCTATTATTTTTCATGTAGTTGAACCATTATCCTTCTAGTATTTGGGGAATATAAATATATTGCTAGCTATTTAATATCTAAGTGAATAAAGCATACCTATTAATAATAGGGCTAATTTTCTTTTATCTCTGATACATTGCTTTCTGAGGTTGGCTTATTATGTCTTTAACAAAAATGAAAAAATGAGCTATGTCTTTTCCCCGTTCCTAGTCCTGTCTGGACCAGTGCTTCACAGCATGGTTCCTTACATGTCACTCACTGCTCAGGTGACTGAGTTTGAAGGAGTTCGTGTCTAGTGACCAGGGCTCAGATTTAGGGTCAGAAGGATGGACACAATCTAAGTAAGCCACTTACTGGTTGGGTAAAGCTATGGCAACTGTAGGTTATGTAGGCTTTCTGAGCTGTTGTTTTTTCACTTGTACCTACAAGGGTAGTGTTGCTTAATGCTGGAGCAGAATTCCAGGTGGTGACATGGATGTCCTGTAGACCCACCCTTTTAAATACAACACACCATTAAATAGCAACTCTTTCAACCATAATTGCTACTTTATTGGTACCTTTTCCTTAATTTATGTTTTACTCATCTTTGGATCTCATGTTTGCATTCTGGTTGTTGGAGATCTTGTTGGGAGGTGATCCGGTCCCTGTGTCCCATTATGAAGTTGAACTCACTCGCTGGCGGGAACACCTTGGAGTTACATCATGACAGAGTGTAGACTTGGTAGGTCTTCAGTTGGTGTGGTGTTGACAGACCAACCTAAAAATAGCACATTCATGCAGCAAAGCATTTTGTTAGCTTTTGACCCTAGGGAATCCTATGAACCAGATGAAAAGTCACCAAAACCTTGTGCAGCCCTCTTTCTATTATAGCAAGAAAACCAAGTTTATATGATAACAAGCACCAAGCCTGCTTTGGGAAAAAGCAGTCCTATCCAGAGTTCACACCCACTCTTTGGAGACATAAGACCAGCTTAGATTTTGTATTTGTTTCTTTTCAATTATCTTTAATGTGTTTTGAACACACTGTTCATGTTAGGTATTTTCTTTATTGTTCAAATCAGTTTAGATCTAGGAAGAGTACAATGTAGAAATATGTGGGCACTGTCTTAGTTATTCTTATCTCATTGCTGGGACAAATACTGGACATCCAAAATGAAGGAAGGAAAGGTTTATTTAGCTCACAGTTACTGGAGGTTTCAGTCCATATTCAGCTGCCTAAAGGATGAGTGCAACAGGGCAGAGAGCATCCAGTTCACGGCAATGGAACAGCAACAATCACGACAGAGGCAACTGACCAACCAGGGGAGCAGAGACCAACAGCTTGAGTCTGTCTCTCTATCTCTCTTTATATTACATTCAGGCTCTCTGCCTCAGCCTATCCACCTTAGGCCACTCTCATAATTCCAGGACTCAGATCTATAATCTCATCTGTACTAAAACACATAATCCCAGTGACTCATGAGTCAAGTCTCAGACTCTAGAAGCCCCTACCCCATGATTGCATGAAGCCCTGGGGGGACAACTAGACATAAACCGTAACCAGCACGTACAGTTTTACTAATGCTTGAACAAAGAACTGAATGATTTCTATTAGTCTGAGAGGTCATTAATGCTACTTGTTTAAACTGGAAATACTAAATTTCTAATGCATATATTTCTTGGCTAGCCTGGTTCTTTATGTTGGGGTGTGGTGGACATACAGCCTGACTATAGAGTTCAGAATGAACCAACAGTGGTCCTTCTACCTCAGCCTCTTGAGTGCTGGGACTGCAGGTGTGCACCACTGAGCCAGGCCGTGGAGTCTGGTGTCTTAAAAGATTCAAATAAGTTCCACTGCAATTTATATATTTAGAGTTCTTCAGAGGTACTGACTGTATCGTAATGACCCAGGCTGTGTTCTGTAGGGCTTTACAGAGTGGATTAGTGTACCTTAACTCATTGAATCACTTACCTTTTTATAAATATAAGGGTCATGGACCGCTGTGTGTTATTTAAAACTTGAAATAAGTTAAGTGGAAGACAACTAGTTACAGTCCTGTCATATTTGGAGTTGCCTAGAAGCTGTAAGTGTAGAATGCTCAGCTAACTGGTGACATGAGATTCCGTGCCTGTCCAAGTGTGCCAGTTATTGTCAATCTTCACATGTCCAGGAGGGGCCACAGCTTGGGAATCTGTGGTTCCGTGGGCCCAGCGCTGACCTGCAAGTTTCTATTTTCACCTTTTTAAATCAGGTCACCTCTTCAGGTGGAGAAACGGAGACCTTTGCCTTCTCTCTCGACATTAGAAGGTCTGGGAAGAATGGGCTCGTGTTTGCTCAGGGCAGAAGCGGGCGGTTGGCAGCCTGCTGCCCACCGCAGGAGGGCACTGTCTCCTCAGTGCTGCTTGCCCACCACTCCTCCTGATGGGCACTTTTCACCTGGAAATGGGTCAGCTTCACGGGGTCAACCTCCCAGCTCCCGAGAAACACTCCTGCAGAATCCAGGCAGAGAGGAGACTGAAGGACTTCCGGAATGTAGACTGGGTGAACCTCGTGCTATGGGTGGGGCTTGCATAACTGAAGAGGTGCCAAGAGGAAGTCCTCCAGGCAGAGTGGTTTTGATGTCCATTTCCGACGGGTTTTCTTCCATTATATTTAAATGGCTGAAGGGAGGCAGATGGTTTGCTTTTATCTTTACAAGGAAAAATCACTTGAGATCAAGATTCTTCTTCACAACCCTGGCAACCTTGAAATATGATACACTTTCTTTCTAGAAAAGAAGAAAAGGGAGAAGAAAAAGCCAGAGCCAGAGCTGAGTGTCACCAGGGTTCCAGCGATGGGGACCACTACGCTTGGGAATTTAACGTTTCTCATGATGTATCTGTAAGTACCAAAGATTTGGATGGTTGGGAAAACTGCTACTGCAGCAAAGGCTCAGCTCTGTCAAGGGGTCCAAAGCTGACAAGAACACTGCTTTGCTCCTTGCAGGAGGGTGTGCAAGCTTCTCTGCATAGGAATCGAGCTAGGCCTTTATTTTCACAGCAATTGGGCCTATGAAAGAGATAGAAATTTTAAGGTTACGCTCAAGGTCATGTTCTTGGCTCTGAAGCTGCCTGTTGTCGCCAGAGACCCTGGGCAGCCTGCTATCTTTTCCAAAGCAGTCTCTGTTTATTCTTGGAACTTCTCCCTGTGGGTTTCTCACTCCCTCAAGAGGGAGTGGGGGACAGGCACCTGGGGGCTGAACTACATCTATGAATAATGACAACTCGATGTTGGACGGATTGCTTTTAGTTTTTGACTTAATTAGCCTTTGACTACGGACAGGAAGAAGGCGGAACAAGGATGCAGAAAAGTTTGTTATTTTAGAATTATTGAAGAATAGTAAATGGAGAAATTTTACTTCCCATTCGAGGCCAGATCCCTTGTATAGTTTGATATTGCTTCAGTCTTCAGAAGAACCACCATGAGGATTTATTTGTGTTGAACATAGATCTCCTTCTAGAGGAAAGGCCTGTTATTGATCCTGACCTTTCCCTTTTGCTGGTAAAGGCTTGTTGAGTTGCCTTTTAAACAACCAGAAATCACTATGTTTCTTTTTCTTGTAATCTTTTATTTAGCCTTTTCAGAGACCTTACATAGTTAAAAATAAATGTCCTATGGAAATTTAAAAAAAACAGCGACTCTCAGCAAAGATATCAGAGTACAGAACCTGCAGGTCCCAGGCACAGTGCCACAGCGAGTGTTCTGCACTTCTTTGATCCACTCCTGTCCTTCCTCTTTGCCGTGTTCCTACATGTGCCATCTCGACGGTCCTCTTGAGAGATGTTCCAGACTAGATTCCTGCTAGGAGTGTCCTGAGAAAACTTGAAGCACTGAGCTGGGATTCCATTAGCTGGAAGAATCAAGAAATTAATTTCTTTCAAGGGAAGAATGGCATGTCTAACCAAATAGAGTATCACCTAATGTGGTAGACATCCCACAGGAAATGGGGAGCTAATCATTCCTTTACCAGGGGATGCGCTCTTATTGAATTCCAGATTCCTGTATAAATCAACATCCAGACCCAGGGGCCTACCCCTGCCCTGCCAACCATTTTCCCTTCTTCTGATTGTTCTAGACAGGAAGGTTGCTGTCACCTGCTAGAGTCTCACATATCTTCAGCTGGCTCAAACCAGGGCACAGAAAAATTAATGGATTGGAACTTAATCCATAACTCCCCAACTCTGCAGCTTTATTTTTTAGTAGTTCATAAACTTCTTATTTTCTCTTTTAGCTTAGATTTCCTCTGTGGTGGGGAGATGTCTGCCAGACCTCAGATCTGCCTCATAAAAATGCGGTAAAGGGCAATGCTGCTATGAATGAGGGCTATAATTCACCTTCGTGTAATATTCAAGAACTGTCCCAGAGTGTGTGTTTGAATTTGTTCTAATATAAAAACCCTGAGGTCAACAAGAAACCCTTTCCAGATGGATCTAGGTTTGCATTCTGAAAGACCTCAGTGACCATAGAGATTGCTTCTCTTAGAGCTGTCACAAGCATTCTGACCACGACCGTGAAACATGCCTGCTGGACACCCAGAGATGGCTATTTTGAAATTTCTAAAGTGACAGACCAGGATTTTTATTTTTAAAAAAGATAACTAAGTTAAATATCCGTCTTTCAAGATTAAACTCTGTGGAGTCTGTTTTGCCACCTTTACCCTTCTTGTAAGTGATGGAATTGGTGATTTCTGGGAGAGGTAAATCTTGAAAAACACCTTTTATGCTATGCCTTACACAAAGCATTTTAATACAAACAGGATTTGCAAGAGTGGTATTTGCTGTCAGGAGGTAAAATCTCCTAAAGCAGAAATTGTCCTGAGCTATTAATTTGCATAGTTAAAGTGACAAAATTGACCATTGTCAGGTTGGAGAGAAATCTTCACGGCACAGTGCTGACGTATCCTTTCCTTTGGAGGGGCTGGCCAGTGCCATCAAGCCTCCTTCTGTCTGCCATTCCTGGACACCACTCTCCTGGTGACATGGAATCTTTTATTGGGTATGCGTCTTGTGGGAAAAGGAGGCCGCACTGATTCGTGTCTTTCTCGGCCTTCACAAGTATTGGTTGACAAGCAGAAAATCAGTACAGAATTGGATGGTGTATAATTTGTGCAATTTCTTCCTGAAGTGTACTTTCTATTTTTGAGGTGACATAGTTTCCGCTTAAATCATCTTTCTTCCATCTTTCCCCAAATGAGAATAGTGCTGCTTTACTTCCTGGCTTTCATATGTGCCTTTGACATAAACTAAAGAAGGGAAGTTGAAATTTAAATGCTCAGTTATTAAAACTGCAAATTTCCATCCAAATATCTCCCTATATGTGCACATAGAAAAATACCAAACTCCGTGTACACTTTACATCATCATTATTACATTCCATCTTTTTATGTTAATAAGAATACATGAGCATCGTTTCAAGAACTGGATGTTTCATTTATAGATGTACTGCTATTTATTTGATACGTTCCTTTTTGATGGGTGTTTAGACTGTATATTATAGTTTTAGTTTTTATGTTGTAAAGAATAATAGAACAAGCATTCTTACATGTTTACTGGTATTTGACAAGTTGTTTCCTTAACATAGATCCTAAAAGTGAAATTGGTACATAACATGTACAATTTTAAAATAGTTACTACCCTGCCCTTCAGAGAGGCACAAATTTCCATTCATCCCATCTATGCCCAGTAATCTTCTGTTCCTTTAGGCCGTCACAGACACTAAGTAACGTGAATTTGCTAGATCTTTGCCAAACTGCGAGATATGAACAAGCTGTTATAATATTTCTTTGAATCTCTTTAATGGTGAGGTTAAAAACTTTCTCATTGTCGGCTGTTTTTAGAGATTTACCTATTTATGTCCTGTGCCCATCTTTCTGTTAAAACTTTTGCCTTTTTCTTCTTGAAAAAATTGTTGTTGTTGTTGTACAGTGTGTGAATAGGTGTTGCCAGAAAAGAACTGTGGAAGAATAGAGCATTACTGTGAAAGTTGAGCTTATTACTGTCGTACGTCAGGTAACAGTCTAACTCCCTGTTTTTCCTTCTTTGTAAGGTTAGGAAAGAGGAACCAGCCATTTCTTCAGAGGCAAGAGAGCCAGTAGTTACTCACATAAACCATGTAGCTTTTATAATAAATGTATTAGTCTTCTGTTCTAATCATTATTTGCTTGGTTGGAGAAAGAAGGATTTGAATTTGAGGCTTATAGAGCTGACTGAGTTCATGACCCCAGGGCTGAACAGGAGAGACCTATGGGAGTTTATTAGTCTCCCACACAGCCCAGGGGAGGGAGAACTGCATGCTACACAAGACCCCGTGGCAGGAGCTCTCCTTGGGCCCTGACGAGGCAGGCACACATTTCCTAGGGCTTCAGCCTACAGCCAAGGGGAGGTGACTTCCAGGTTGTGTTTAATGCACGTTTTATCCTCAAATCTCTGGTCTCTTGCTTCCAATGTCTCATCGAGATTTTCACTGCAGCACTTTATTTGGCATGTTTCTCCTTATACCAGGACCTTTGTCTTAGTTACTTTGCTCTCCTTGCAGAGCCAAAACAGTTGACGTCCCAAGAAGGAAAGGTTTATGTAACTCACAATTTGTAGAGATTTTGTAGAGGTTTTATTCCATCATCTGCTGGCTCCAAGGCAAGGGGTACATGCAGAGGCTCATGGTTGAGGAAGAGCGCAAAAGCACCACTTCCTGTCCCTTATATTGCAGGCAGGCTATAACATATGGGACAGGAAGTGCTAAACATGGGGTAGCTATAGCTTTGATGCCCTCAAGGCTAGCCAGAACTGTGCCACACCAGTCAGTGGAGTGATTTCCTAATCACGCGTTAGTCCTAGCATCCTATTCTCTAGATAGAGGAGTCTCTGAAAAGGACCTCATTAGGCTTTGGGGGGGCATCTAGGCACAAGCTATCACATCCTTCTTCTAGGTGTACTTGGGTACTGGCAACACCTCTTCTAGGTGTTAGTGGTGTCAGTAGTCTCTCTGCTTTAGTTTGGGTTCAGTGTCCCTGAAAACCCATCTGTGGAAGGTGTAGTCTCCAGTTTGGCACCACTGGGAGGTGGTGGAAACGTTAGGAGCTGAGGTTTAATGAGAGGCCGTCAGGACACGTGCACGTGCCTCGAAAGGAAACTCAGGACACGTGGACGTGCCTCAAAAGGAAACCCTGTTCCCTTCCTCTTTTCCATTTCCATCCTTTAAACAAACCAGCTTTCTCAACCACACAGTCCCACCTTGGTATACTGGGGGCCCCCTACAAACCAGGCCACGCAGCCTACAACCGAACCAAAATGAACTCTTCCTCTTCAGACACTGGTTATCCCAAGTATGTTTGTACAACCACGGAAAGCCAACTACCTCAGTGCTTGCGGCTCTTTAGTTTCACTTTTTAAGCCTGTGATAATCCAGCCATCAGGAGCTACTGCAGCAGAATGGCCTTAGTCCATAGCTTCCGGTTTGTTCCTCTGAACCGGGACCAGTATCTTTAGTATGAGACAGCATGAGGGCCCTAGATGATAATGTGGCGACATGCTTAGAACCCCAGAGTTGGCAAGAAGAATCTTTTAAGCTGGAGACGTTTAGCATTCTACAGATACAGAAAGAAGCCTTCCCTAAGCTTTTCTTATTGAGTACAGGCAGAACTTTCTTGAAACAAGCTTCCGTAAATTCCATCTTCCGAGTAGCTTTTACTTCTAGAGAAGAGTTTAAGAACAAACCTATCATGAATCCTCTAGTAAGGACAATTTTTTTTGAGTTTTTATACATTCTACATTATTAATAGTCTATCAACAGAAACTAGCAAATAATCTCACCCACACTTTGAGTTTTTTTTTTTTTTTTAACTCTGTTTCTTTGGCTATGCAGAAGATTTTAAGTTTCAGTGTCATCCCAACTGGTGCATTCTTGATATTATTTCCTGTGCCATAAGTGTCCTGCTTTGAAAATTCTTGCCTGTGACCACGGGTTTCAGCGTTTCCCTAGTGTTAGCTTCTACAAGTTCCTGATTTTCTGTTGATGGCTTGTGAAGCTAAGAATTGCACACAGGCCCTTTCCAAAGAGTTACATCCACAGCCCTTTTTTATTTTCAGATAAGGTCTGTGAAGTCTCTAAGTTTCCCCAGCTGGGCTCAAATTTGTGATCTTCCCCTAGCTCCCTAGGATTGTAGGCTTGGGCCACTATGGCCATCCAAAGTTCCGTTTTCTTTCTTTCTTTCTTTTTTTTTTAATAACTCAATCTTTGATCAATTTTTCTTTTATTTTAGTGCAGAGTGAGAGACAGGGAATGAAGCTCAGTCTTATGCAAGTGGATATTTCAGCCTCATTTATTAAGAGGCTATTTTTGACCAACAAAGTTTGTGGTCCCACTATAAAAATTGAAATGATTCTGGTTTCATGCGCTTGCTTTACATCTCCTATTCTATTACATTGGTTCATTGAGGCAGTACTGTGTTGTCTTTCTTGCTATAGCTTTGTGGTCTAACTTTTGGCATTGTGACGCTGTTGGCTTTGCTCTTTTGCTCAGGATTGATTTCATTACTGTAAGTCTTTTATGTTTCTATGTGAATTTAAATTTTTTTTTGCACGGTATCATTGGAATTTTAATGATGATTGCAATAAATCTACAGATTTATTTTTTTAATTGTTATTTTTTTCTTTGCGATATTAGGCATGAAACATTGCTCCTTTTGCCTGCCAGGCAGAAGGCATGCTCCTGAGCTATCTGTGCAGCCTCATATTGCTTTCATTAATGGGGCCCTGTTAGCAATGTTTAATCTGCTCTCCTAAGAATGGGGGAGGGAGGGGAGGGCTGCTCCATTTTCTAGCGTCCTTCTCAATTTTGCTTTTGCAGAGTAATGCAATTTTCATGAAAAGATTCTTTTACCCCTAGTGATTCCTCTATCTCCTTCCTAAGTGTTTGCTGGTTCATTTATTGATATGTTTATTTTTGAAGCTGTCATGAATGGCATTGTTTTCCTGATTGCTTTCTCAGTGGGTTCATTACTGTTATACTTGGACATATTTTTCGCTTTTCTGGAGAAACCAACTTTCTTGTTCTCAGGGTTTTGACATCCTGGATTCATAATTCGAACAGTGGCTTTGCTGTTTACTGGTCATGTGACCTTGAACGATCCCTTAACCCCTCTGAACCTTAGGTTCCTCGTTGCTTCTTGGGACACTGCTGTCACCTCATGGTTGTTTACAATGACAGGCAACATAGCGCATGCACCATAAGTGTTTGCTGAGTCATGATTCTTGTCATTCCTATGCCAAGCTAATTGTGCTCTGTCTTCTTTACTTATTTTGCTATTTACTGTGTTCGCATTGTCTTGTGTTCTGTCTTTGTGTTCCATCCTTACTAACTAAACTTAACAATTATTTTGGTGTCATATGTTCTAATTATTTATTCACTCATTCAGTGAATATTTATTGACAATTTTGTGCCTCATGCCTAGTATAATGGAGCCGGACCACGCAAGGATGAATCACGAGGCAGGCTGTCGTCAGAGGTCTTACATAATACTCCATGATTCCCAAATGATAATCATTATCACGAACCACACTGGCTACACTTTGAAGCCCCAGAAAGAGACGCCCGATGCAGCAGCGTAGAATTGAGAAAGACATGTTGAGGAAGGGACACGCCCACAGGAAAGCGAAAGCGAGGCTCTTGCAGGCAGCAAAGAGAGTACTGCAGGACAAGCGGCGGAAGACGCTTGGTGCTGAGGACGAGACAGCCACACATGCACAGTGGAAGTAAAGCTTGATCTTTTGTGAAAGGTAAGGTAAAGATGACCGCAACCCTGGCTTTAAAGCGCAAGACAGGGGCTGGCCAGATAGCTCAGGGGATTAAAGCACTTGCTTAGGCAAACGCAGGGACTGAGGTTTGATTCCTGTGCCGGCCCTGCTCCCAGGCGCACTGCAGCAGAGACTGGACTGGGCTTGGTGGTGCCTGTAATCCAAACGCTTGGGAGGCTGAAAACAGGAGGATCACTATGAGTCGGATCTAGGCAGAGACTCTGTAGACCCTGTGTCCCTTGTCCTAAATGCATAAAAAATAAATAAAAATAAAAATTAAATTAAACTTAAAAAAAAACCCTACATGGTACAGTGCCTTTATCTTGAAGTTCAATGAATGTTTCTAGTCTTCATGAAGTGTGAATACACATGTTTTAGTGAGGGAGAGGTGAAAGTTAAGGAAGCCTACTTTGTTAGAACAGTTTTAAGATAGCTGGATCTCTTCACCTATAGTTCAGATTTTAGGAGGTACAACCCCGTATCAAAACCAGGCCACACCTATTAATCAACAGCTATGCTGCCTCTGCCCACATTTTTAGCTTGACGCTGGAATCTCTTTTTAACACCTTACAGGTAAAACCAAACCAGAACTTATTTTCGCTGCTTGCCAGGAAGCACCCTTTGACGTCTCCTTCCTTCAGTCACGACCCTCAGGACTTCCTCCAGGCCTCCTCTCTGGCTCTCTTCCTCTCTCTTTTTCTGGAAGTCCTTAGTGACCGACTGAGAGACACTGAGCTTTCTTCAGGTGACACCTGATAATAGCGATGTCCAAACCCTTGCAAGGAGTGAGCAATCCTGTGTGGAAGAACTGGCAGCCGTGGCTTCGAGGCCCAAGCCTCTGGGTGTGGGGATCCAGGTCCAGCTGAGTATCACTCCTTCAATTTCAAAAGGAGCTCCTTCATTAAGAGCTCTATTCCTTGCCCTACTCTCTCCTATTATTTTCCCAAATTTTGCACCATAAACTTCTGGAAAGCACTGTGAGTAATTTACATCCTTCTATTACTCATTGCTTAACTCCCTCTGGGGTGAAATGAAGGGAAGCATTTATCTTTTGCTGCCTTCTCTCCTGTGGACTAGGCTGTGTCAGCTTCAGGAGGTGACAAAGATTCATGACCACAGGAACCCTCACTGTGGAGCAATTGATTGCCCCGTAGTTTTGATCAACTGAAATGTTTTGTTTAAAAAAAAAAAATCAGGAGCACTGTTAATGGCAGTGAAGTAGGAATTCCACACTTGGCCAATTTCAGTGGAAAACCTGCTTGTTCTCATCGCTCTCACTGCCGGAGCTCCTCGCTGAGTGTTTTCTTCCCTCCCTGCTTGATGAGTTTCCTGTGGAGTCCAATGCAGAACTTGTAAGTTCAAATAGAGAGCCAGGACCGCTCTGATCCATGACAATATCCCCCTGATGAGTGACTGTGGGCATGTTCAGGTCCTACTTTGGTGGGTTCCTTCTAAATATCTCTCTTCAGTTTCATAGAAACAGGAGCTACAGTTCGTGACAACCTTGGGCAAAGAGGAGTCTCTGGGGCATTGTGCTGGCTCTGTAGCAGATACTCTTAGAGCATGTTAGCGTCATTCCACCATCACAGGACCATACTCTCCAAGACAAAATTATCACCGTCTCTGTTATAGTGAGTGTTTATCCAGAATGGATTGAATACTGGATATACAAATTATAGGAGTATCTCATAATATTCACCCAAAGAGTTAAGTAGAAAAGATTGTAGGAAATCTGTTCACTACTAAGGACCCAGAGAATCCAGCCGAAGGCTTGGAGTCTTCCTGAAGACCTAGACCCCTTGACAATGTCTTGAGCAAGCCTGTATCAAGGATCTGCACTGGGAAGACCCAAAGTTCAATGGTGGAAGCTGGAAAATCTGTGCCAGTGGGATGAAAGGTCCACAGTGCAGCCAGTAAGTGACGCTCAAGTTAAAGACGTTCAAAAGAAGCACAGCCATCCTCCGTGAGGCCTTCAAACTTCTCCAGTGACAAGAGCAAAGTGCAGAGCAGGAATGCTAGCGCAGCCTGGGTCTCCAGGAGAATCACCAGCACACCACCCTCCCTGCCGGGTCTCTTTTTATGCTGTTGACCACAATCCTCAGGTGGACTTTCCACACCAGCCCTGTGCTAGTTCGATTCAGCTGACGGGTACAAGTTGACCATCAGTTAATCCCCCATGCCCTTTAAGATGTTTATAACCTCGGGGTCTGAATTCTAGCCCTATCTGATTTACTCTGCAGCCCCTCTCTGCTCTGCAGCCCAAATCAACTTAAAACATTTTAAACAGAAAAAGGTAAAAATTACAATAGAACACTTCCAAAACAGGCTAATGGGAGAGTAATGATAATCAATATACTATACATTATTATACTCATGTGCTTGCTTGGAGTACAGCATGTAGGCATGAAATATTGTCCGGAAAAGTATTAGCATAAAACTTACTTTTCAGTTGTCTAAGAGAAACTTTTTAACTATGTTAATTACCGTGTGTGTGTGTGTGTGTATTAGTTTTGACTTTATTCCCCTTTCTCCCATCACAATTTTTATTTTCTTTGGAATAATTTCTTCCCTATTCACACTATACATGACACATTTTGGATATTATTTACTGTTTCAGTTTCTCTAACAAGACAATAGGATATTTACACAGGTGTGTCTGATTTATGTCACTTAGTACTATGGTCTTGAGTTTCATTCACTTACCTATAAAAGTCTCAAATGTACCTTTTGTTATGACGGAGTAGTAGTTCATTTGGTGGACATTTGGGTTCTTTCCAAAATTTAGTTATGATAAGTTGTGCTGTTATAAACACAGGTGTGCATACATCACTGTGGTAAGCTGTTTTTAGTCCTCCTGGGATGATACCCAGAAAGGTACAGCTGTGTTGAATGGGAACACTAAAGCTAGTTTTTTGAGAACTGTGATGTCCACAGTGGTTATACCAGTCTACGCTTCCACCAGCAGTGGAGAAGAGTTTCTTTTTCTCCTCAGCATCTCCACCATTTGCTATTATTTGACTTCTTGATGATAGATGTTCTTTCTAGGGTGAGAAGAATCCCCATGTTGCTTTAATTTGCATTTCTTGAGTGTCCAATGACAATAAACATTTTTCATGTATTTATTTGCCACTTGCATTTATTCATCTGAAAAGTGTGTATTCTTGCCAGAGGCCCATTGGTTGGATTGGTTCTTTAAATTTAGGGTCTTTTCAATTCTTTATATGTTGAAGATATTTTAGTCATTTGTATGAGAGACACTACTGAAAACTTTCCCTACTCTGTATCTTTTCATTTTATTGATTTTTTGTGCAAAACTTTTGACTAAGGTGACATTCTGTGTGTTGATCATTTCTGTAGCATTTCTTATATGTTCTGGATTTTGTTCATGGAGTCTCAGCCTAACCCTACATCTCCCAGGTCTCTCCCTACTTTTTTCTTCCAATATATTTAATGTTTCTGTTTTAATATTCAGATCTTTGATCCATTTTGACTTCAGTTTAGTTCATGGTGATAGACTTGGCTCTAGTTTTAGTTTTCAGTGTGTGGAAATCCGGATTTTTCAGCACCACTTATCAAAAACTCTCTTTCTTCCCATGAATATTAGGTTCCTTTGCCAAATATAAATTTTTTTTATTGTATTCTGAACTGTGTCTACAAACCAATAGCTGACATCATACTAAATGGACAAAATCTGAAAGCTTTCAATCTAAAATAGGAGCAAGAAAATGATGTTTACTATCTCTTCCTGTTTGCTATAGCTCTGGAAATATCATCCAGAGCAACTAGATGAGGGAAAGAAATTAACGGAAGGATAGAAAAGGGAAAGGTTGAACTATCACTGTTTTGAGATGACACGATACCCTGTCTACAGGACAACAGGAGCTCCACCAAGAGATTTGGGAATTTCATAACTCGATTCAGTAGTATAGCTGGACACAAAACCAGCACTCAAATAGCAACAGCATTCCTGCAAGAGAGAGAAAGTAGGGAAAACACACCCTTTGCAACAGCATTCAAAAAAAATTAAACACTTAGGAATGAATCTAAGAAAAGAAGTAAAAGACCTGTACATTGAAAATTGTAGTTCCTTGGACAAGGAAGTAAAAATTGATAGCAAAAATCTGAAAGACAACCCTGCATATATAAATATATATATACAACCAACATAGTGAAGAGGGCCATACTCTGAATACTGTTGTATAGACTCAGGAGTATTGAAGTGAATCATAGAGAAGAGAGAGAGTGTTTACTCACAAAAGACTCACAAAATCAAGCAAGTTATTTGACAATAGAGAGCAACAATAATAGAAAGAGAGCAGAATAATAGAAAGCAAACATTTAGAGCCTTAAATCATGAAAGCAAGAAAAGAATGTAGAAAAGAAAGAAAAAGCACAATTCCAGGAAAGAAAAATAACCACATACACAGAAAAAATTACGATCAGACAGAAAGAAAAACAGTCAGGCAAAGCAAAAACAGAGAGAATAAGATAAGAGGAAAGACAAATGACAGCGAAAAGTAAAAATCCATATCACGCTCACCCAGCTGACTATGAAGAGGAAAAGCTCGTCAGGGAGAGAAAACGAAAAGCAGGGGGATTCCTCCTCAGTGTCTGCAGCTCTGTCTTAGGTCCAAGCCCGATCCCAGCATGGATGCTCTAGCCCAGATTGTGGGTGGACTTGTGCTGGGGGTGACTTTGATCTTTGTCTCTGGATTTGGCAGCTTTCTGGGGCTGGAGTTCTTGCCAACTGTTTGAACAGGAAAAAGGACAAGGGAGAAGTGAAGAGAAGAAGAGCTGGGTGCCGCTTCCCCACTTCTGTTCTGTGTGTCTTTGTCCCCAGGCACAAGGAGGGTGCACCTAAGCCAGCACCCGCAGGTTCGTACTGCTACTGTTGATCTGGAAGTTTCCGTACCACTCATCCCTTCCTGCGCTTCAGTCAGGGTTCTCGTGTGTGCTGGAGTTCCCGCAGGTCTTGAGTCTCTGCATCCCATCATTAGAGACAGCGCGAATCCATTTGGGCCTCCCTGCCAGTCACTGCAGCTCCCCACTTTTCCTTGAAACCGTGAATCTCATCATATCCACTACCGCCACCGCACTGGCTTTAAAGTAACCTCTACATGGTTTCTCTCGCTCAGAATCCTTGAAGCGGCCCCTCGGGTCCAGTGGAGTCTTCCAGGCCTCCAGCGTCATCACCCCGTTACTGGTATCCCTTGCTTCTGTGACTCCGTTCTTCACGCGCTCCATCTCACCACAGGGCCTATGTCCATCTCTCCGCCCCCAGTCTGCGATGGTTTCCCACAGGCTTTACACCTCAGGTCCAGCATACCTTCTGCTAAGATGTGTTCTCTGCCTCTCCACCACCCGAGCCTGGCCCCAGCTAGACCACTCATTTGTTGCAGATTGCCTCCCGCCCAACATCCCTCTTCTCAGGGCTTTTAGGATCTGCTCTTGCAGCTCACATCTGTCTTTCTCTGGATCCACGGTGGGCACAGCACCCTACGTGTGAGCTCCCCTTGAGGCTGATCTGTGCTTGGGGCTGGGGCAGCGCTTAGGCACCATGTGGGTGTGATTGGGCCATAAATAAAATTCAATATAAATTGTGTCTTTCCTTCTTATCAAGGGATTTATCTAATTAATAAGAATTCCACACAAATCTCTACTGGGACTGCTGAGAGTCATAATGTGTTCAAAGGCAGAAAGACTAAAAGCAGGGGCTAGCTGCCAGCTAAACTGCTACTGGGTCCAACAGGTCTTTTTGGTAGTGTATTCAGTACAGGGTCCACGGGGTCACACTGCACAGATCAGACTCACAGTGATCCTTTCCTTGCCAGCCTCCCAAGCGCTGGAATTACAAGTCTGTGCCGCCATGCCCTGTCTCAATCCCGGTCTCAGCCTGCCCCCAGGGGAGCTGCCAATGCAGCAGGCTGGCGATGGAACCCTGGTCTCCGTGTCGGCTGAAGCATGTGCTTTAGTCCACTGAGCTATCTAGCTGGCTCGAACTAGGTTTTCATTAACATCCATTTAAAATGAGGGCACCACTATCTCCATGCTGGTCAACCATGTTGGCACAGGGGTGGCAAAAACGATTGTCATTATTCTGAGGTTTCAGAACTGAAGATGGGGTCATCTTGTTTGGCATGCTGTTTATATAAGAAGTATTGACCACAGACTGGCAGGGGCCTTGCCCAGGTAGAGTTTTGTGAGCAAACAATATGCATCTGACCTTTGTAGCTTAAGCATGAAATACTTTTGAGCTCTGTAAATCTCAAGCAGTGATGCTTTGGGGACTGTTCTACTCTGTTAAGGGGAATTTAAACCCCACCCCTCTTTCAGGAATGACCATGAATTCTCTATTAGAATAAACTTTAATAAGCAGGTAGTAAAAGTTAAGCTTGGGTTGGTTCAGTGATGCATGCTGGTTGTGCCCCTTTGCTGATTTTATTTGCGTAGGAAACATTGATATCTCACTGGAGAGGACAGAGGGTCACTTGTTTTCCTTGAAATTACTTCTTATTGTTAGGGAAAGAAGCAAACAGTTTGAATGCTGGAAAATGCATGTTTTTGGTTTTCAGCCTGCCAGGGAAGCCAAGGGATGGGGACTTTACTGGGCACTGAAAGTGAAGCTTTCCTCGTCTCAGGTCAGAACATCTGTCTGTGTCTCTGGGCAGATTTAGTTTAAGGCCAAAACAAATAGCTGTCTTTCTGTGGGTTCTGACCCCCAAGGCAGAGAAAAGGGACTCAGCTAGTCCAACTGCCCCTGCTGGGGAAGCCATTGTTGTCTCCAGCCTTCTGGGAGCCCCAAATAATTAGCTGTGCAAAGACTGAGATGGAATCAAAACTCTCCTCCGGGGTTTTCTGTGTCCAGCCAAACAAAGCCCGTTGAGCTGAGAGACAAGCACAGCCTGCAAAAGAGAATCACTGCCAGCTCTCCCTTCTCTTCCCGCTTGAGTCCTGCTCCTCAGAGCCTGCGTCCTCTGCCTCCTTTCTCTCACAGTTTGCTGCCCCTCCCAATCATGTGTAGCTGCAGGGAGATTTTTCTAAATTCGAGAAGCCATTGGTCCACCCTTGGGTAGAAGGCAGCCCTGTGTTTTGGGACTTAGGCCCGGAATGTGCAGGGAATTGTTTCTTGCAGAATTCCTAATGCTTAAATAGAGCACAACAAATTATGGACTTCAGTGTATTGTCACCCAATTTTAAATTATTCATTACAGTTTGTTTTATATTCCTTATAAAGAAGTTGCAGGGCACTTTTTGCGTTCTTTTTGTCACCCATTAGTTTTCCCATATACAATTCCTGAAGGGTCAGGCTAGAGCAAGACCATATGCTTCATGAAGGTACAACCTGTGTGTACTATTAGCACTGAGCCTAGTGCCTGGTCTATGGAGCAATTTGGCACTGCTTGACTAGTATCCAGGGGAGACACATATTTATCCTGACAGTCCCTTGATACTAAAAGCAAGAAAGTACAACAGTAGCAATAGTACTGTGATTGCCCGAAGACCTTGCTCTACTTTCAACACTGTAATATGAGTCAGCCAAGAAGTATGGGGGCAGCAGAAAAAAACTCTATTTCCAAGAGCTCATGGAACTGAAGATGGTGCTATAAGGGGCTATCTTGCTTGGGACACTGCCTGAGGGTAGCTTCTAGGAGATGGTGACCACAGGCTGGCCGAGGCCTACTCCCAATGGAGGTCTGTGGCCAGATGATGTTTGTCTGATGTTTACTGTCCAGTCATAAGATGCTTTGCAATTCTGTAAGTCTCAAGGATCACTATTTTAGGGGGTTGGTCTTGTCACCCATTAACTTGCTCATACACAATTCCTGAAGGGTCAGGCTAGAGCGAGTAGCTGCCCTGGTACCCTCCTGCCAATCAAACTCATACTGGTGGTAGAAACCACGCTCCACCTGATGGTTGTGGAAGTCAAGGTCAAGACCACATGGAGATGTGACCTTCAACCATGGGTGCAGCACTGACTACTTTTCATGGAACACATGCTAAGTGTTTTACATGGGAGTTGATCTGTACAGTGGTACTCCCTTTCTCTTAGTTGATTGGCCTTCTTGGTAAAATCATAGTAGTGACTTTTCTTGGGCAATCTCTTAATTACTTTTCTCTCATTGCTGAGACAAAAATACAGCCAAAATTAAAGGAGAAAAGATGTATTTAGCTTTTAGTTTGTAGAGATTTTAGTCCAAATTCTGCTGGCTCCAAGGAAGATGGCTTAGAAGAACAACTCATGGCAGCAGAAGACAGCAAAAGCATGGAAGGAGGAAAGAGATGACACAGATCTTTTTCTTTTTTATTGTATTCAGAGCACTCACCTTAGGGCAGGTGCAGCGCTCATATGCTGCATGCCAGCATTGCTCTACGAATCAATTACATACTAACCTCAGCCACCTCGGAAAATGACCCACATAAAACTGTCTGAGGATCAGCCCGGGATGGTGTGGTTTCTGAGAGCAGTGTGAGGCTGTGTCCCTGTTCTCCACTTCCCTGGGAAGGCACAGCTGGTGAGAGGAGGATGAGTTCAGCTCCTGCTTTCTTTCATTGGTGTGGGCTGGTGCAGCTCGTGAGATGGGCAGCCTGGAGACCTGGAGGAACACCAGCATCGCAATGGGACCTGGATAAGGCGCATGTGATGGACAGGTGGCCCTAAGGGCAAGGACATACCCCATGCAATATTGAGTCTAGGACTCAGCAAAACAAGCCCTGCTTGAGGAATCCAGGAGACTAGACCTGTATCCTGCCTCAGTGGGACCAGACAACTGGGGAAATGCCAGCAAAATGTAGGATCCCATCCAGTATGTGCAGGAGGAATGAGAGAGTCTTGCATATTTAGGAAAAGTCCTAAATTCAAGAAAACTTACCAATAGGAGGCGGTAAGTTCGGTAAACAAGGATTGTGCTGGAGGGTAAAGACGCATGGAACAGAAGCAGGTGGGCGGGGCTGCCCCTCTTTCTTAAATTAAATTTACTTTTATCTTGTTTTGTTTTTGTTTGTATGGTTTCTATTTTCTTTTTTCCCTTTTCTCATTCTTCTTTGTTTCTCTTTCTTGTACTTTTCTCCGTTTTCTTTTCTCTGTTTGTAACTGGCTAGGCAGAACTCCCACTGCATAAAACCAATTCTATCTCCCAAAACCAGAGACTAAGATCGGATAGTCCCTCAAATACCCCTCCACATTTGCTTTACTGCCTTTTCTCTAGTTTTCCAAAATTTGCATGTCCATCCTTTGTCTTTCAGCCTTATCTCTAGTTCTTCACCAGCTATCTTTGTTTTATGCACTATCCTCTTTAAATGTTCCTACCATTGGATCAAAGGACTCTACCCAGGGGAAATACCTTGCATACAAATTTGTACCTTACAATTGAATTTGCTATATAGGCTCCTATGTTCTTAATACAAAATCAATAGTTACCACAGGTTGTCAGTTTCTAAATTGTGCTGGATGCAATTAATACTACGACCTGTACTTCTATAGTAAGCATGTTATGTCTGTTAATCAGTTGTGCTTACTTCTATAACAATATTCAGAAACTCTGGATTAATAGCCTAATGAAAACCCATAGCAAAGGGCTGGGGATTGATAGAAACAGATACCAAAATTTCACTCTTAATTAATTGGGAAGGTAGGATCATGGGACAGACACAAATGAAGACTCTCCTATACACAGGTGATATCTCTGAAGAACAATCAATTCTTAGAGAGGTCTTGATAATAATGACATAGTTACTTACTACAAAAACTCAAAAGGGTCATCACAGAAAACACAATAAGCATATCAGAAAAAGAAGAAGAAGGAGGAGGAGGAGGAAGAGGAGGAGGAGGAGAAGGAGGAAGAAGAGGAAGAGGAAGAGGAGGAGGAGGAGAAGGAGGAGGAGAAGGAGGAGGAGGAGGAGGAAGAGGAGGAGGAGGAGGAGCAGGAGGAAGAGGAGGGGGAGGAGGAGGAGGAAGAGGGAACTAAAATTCATTCAGTGAAGAATGAAATGGGTGAGATCTCTATAGGTCATGAGGAAATTCTAAAGATGATGAATTCATATTTTGAATATTTGTACTCACACGGGGTGAAAAACATAGAAGAAATGGTCATGTTCCTAGAATTGTATGAATTTTCAAAGCTGAATCAAAAAGACATAAAAATCCTAAATAACCCAATGTCAGTCAAAGAAATTGAAAATGCAATTAAATGTATGCTGAAAAAGAAAAGCCCAGTTGTTGATGGATGGATAACTGATTTCTCCAAGAAATTTGGAGATGATTTATTGTCAATATTCTTCAAACTCTTTAATGAAATTGAAAGGGAAGCCACTCTCACAAACTCATCCATGGAGGCCAGTATTATTCTAATACCAAAACCAGGAAAGGACTCAACCAAATTATGGACCTATAGGCCAAACTCCCTAATGCACATGTATGCAAAAGTCCTCAACAAAATACTAGCAAAGCAGCAAATCATCACCAAGATTATACACTATGACCAAGTGGGACTCATCCCAGGAGTGCAGAGATGGTTCAACCAGTTCAAATCAATAGATGTAATACACCATGTCAACAAAGCCAAAGAAAAAATTTCACATCATCTCAATCAATGCCCCGAAAGCTCCTTTATGACCAAAAAGAAAGAAAGAAAAGAAAAGAAAAGAAAAAAATAACAACCAAATCTGAATAGATGGTCCTTAACAAAGTCTGATAAAAGCCATCTATGACAACATAATAGCCAGCATCATATTAAATGGACAAAAACTGAAAACTTTCATTCTAAAATTAGGAAGAAGACATGAATGTCCACTGTTACCTCTGCTATTCAATATAGATCAAGAAACATAAGCCAGAGCTGTCAGACACGAGAAAGAAAAAATAAAAGAAATAAGGATAAGACAGGAAAAAGATAAATTATCATTATTGGCAGATGACAGGATACTTTACAATGAAGATACTACCAAAAACCCTGAGAGACTTCTAGACTTTTTTTTTTTTTTTTTTTTTTTTTTTGTCTTTTTGAAACAGGGTCTCGCTGTGCAGTTCAGGCTGGCCTTGAGCTCACTTTTATAGCCCAGACTGGTCTCGAACTCACACTGATCCTCCTGCCTCAGCCTCCCGAATGCTGGGATTACAGGCGTGCGCCACCACACCCGGCTGAGACTTCTAGACTTAATAAGCAAATTCAGTATCGTATCTAGATAAAGAATTTACACT
>PVJA010006300.1:60010-74110 GCA_004027025.1 Myocastor coypus
AAAAAAAAAAAAAAAAAAAAAAAAAAAAAAAAAAAAAAAAAAAAAAAAAAAAAAAAAAAAAAAAAAAAAAAAAAAAAAAAAAAAAAAGAATTTACACTCAAAATTCTGTAGCATTACTATGCACAAACAACAATCACTGAGGAAGAAATTAGTCAAACAACACGCTATACGATAGCATCCTCTCAAATAAAATTGAGAGCTTCGGAACCAATTACAAAGTGGAAATAAGAGATCAATATAGTGAAAATTATACTACTCTGAAAAAGAAGATCACAGGGGATATCAGAAAGTGGAAAGATAGCCAGGCACGCCTGTAATCCTAGCCCTTGGGAGGCTGAGGGAGAAGGATTAGTGCAAGTTCGAGACCAGCCTGGACTACAAAAGTGAGCTCAAGATCAGCCTGAACTGCATAGCAAGGCCTTGTCTCAAAAAGACGCCTCTCCAAAAGGAAAGATATACCTTGCTCATGTATAGGTGGAACTAACTTTGTGAAAATGACCATACATTAAAACAGCTATACAGATATAATGTAATCCTGATAAAAATACTATTAGTGTACCTCACAGATCTAGAGAAACATTACTAAAATTCATTTGGATGCAGAAAGACAAAGTATAACTAAAGAAATTCTGAGTAATTAAGTCAAATCAAGCCCTGACTTGAAGTTATACTGCAAAGCCGCTATGATAAAAATCAGCATAGCACTGATATAAATAAATAATAAATAAATAAATAAATAAATAAATAAATAAATAAATAATAAAAATAAAACCTGGAGATCAGTGGAACAGATTAGAAGCTGCAGACACAAGTCCAAACACAATAAACCACCTCCTCTTTCACAAAGGAACCAAATGTTCACTGAAAGATAGTATTTAAGAAATGATGCTGGAAAAAGTGGCTTTCCCTATGCCGAAGACCAAAACAACAACCATATCAATCACCATGCACAAAACTGAAATCAAAATGGACCAAAGATCTAAATATTAAAACAGGAACACAAAATGTACTGGGAGAGAAAATAAGCAAATGCCTTGAAGACATAAGGGGACAGATCAGGAACGCATCCCAACTACACAGAAAGTGCTGCAAAGAACGAAAAACTGGGATTTCATCTTATTAAAATGTTTCATGAGATCAAAAGAAAGCACCAACAAAGCCAAAAGAAAACCTGTGAATTGGGAAGAAATTCTAGCCAGTGGTCCTTTTGGAGAGGCTTCTAAAACATATGAAGAACTTTTAAAAAATTGGCCCCTAAATTAAAAAAAAAAATCTAACCCAAGAATGGGCATCTGAGATGAGTAAACATTTTTCAGATGAAAAAAAAAAAATGCAAATGGTAAATAAAAGGGCTCACCAACACTGGTCCCTTGAGGAATGCAAAGCAAAGCAACACTGCAATTCCATTTCACCCCCAAAAGAACGGCTGTCATCAAGAAATCAATCAATGACAAATGCTGGATGGCTGAGGGAAAAAGGAACCCTTTGTCACTGTCAGAGGGAGTGTAGGTGGCACAACCACTGTGGAAGTCAGTGTGGATATTCCTCAAAAGGCAGAATTACAGGGCCCATTTGGCCCAGCAGTTACCCTACCGAGTGTCTTCCCGGAAGGATTAAAAGCATCACAGCACAGTGATGTGGGCACCCGTGTCTATAGCAGCGCAATTTGTCATAGCTAAACTTTAGAACCAACCCGAATGGCCATTGTAGTGGTTGATACATTGTGTCAACATGGCTGAATGGCTCAGCAGCCTGGTTCCCTGTTGGTGGGACCCCCGCCCTGGGATACAATGGGTTCCTCCCTGGAGCATGACCAGGACTTGCCTAGGATATGATTGGCTCCTCCCTAGAGTGGGATCAAAGGTTCATCCTGGGGTATGATTGGTTCCACCCGAGGGCATAATGGGCCCACATCAGAATGACTGAGCACAAAGAGACTTTTTAAAGGGCTGAGGAAGGAGCCAAGACTTCGCTTCATCAGAACAGCTTGTGTCTTCGCATTCAGCCTGGACTTCATCGTCTGGGTCTTCCGTCGCAGATCCATCAGCCGGCGGATAGAGACTTACACGGAGTGCTGCAGTGAAGTTCAGACCTCGGGATCGAATTCTTCACTTCAGAGCACGCTTCCTCATCTGACGCTGTGGCTGACTATTGTATGCCAATCCTAAAATTGCTTATAGATTATATATTTTGTGTTAATATCCATTCCTTATATTATATCTGTTTTGTTCCTCTAAGTAAAACCCTTACAGACTTTACTGTCATCCACCAGAGAATGGACAAAAAAAGAGTATATCCATATTTTTTGTTGAATTTTTTGTTTTAATTTATTTTAAAGATAGTAAAACAATTAAAAGACATTAGGAATGGTACACATTTTTTTTTTTTTTGTCTTTTTGAGACAAGGACTCTCTATGCAGTTCAGACTGGCCTTGAGCTCACTTTTGTAGCCCAGGCTGGCCTCAAACTTGCACCGATCCTCTGGCCTCAGCCTTCCGAGTGCTGGGATTACAGGCGTGCATCACCACACCCGGCAGGAATGGTATACATTTTGAAGACCAAGATGAGAGGCATTCAGCTATGAAGTTTGTATTACACATTATTCTTCTCAACACGGTTGCTCAGATCACAGACATCAGCCTACAGAGTTCGTCAAGATGAAAATTCTAAAGATTAACCACTCTTTTGAAAACAAAATAACTGATGAAAATTATGAGTACAATCATCTCTGCTATCCTGTAGCTACTCTTGTAAGTTTTCCCCTAAAAGATATATTTTTATGTAATGGAATGCTACTTAGCAATAAAGTAAATAAACAAGGCTTTTGTAGGACAATGATACACCATGAGATCTTATACTTCTATGAAATAAATCAGACTCATATGTGTCTACCTACTGTAAGAAACTGAAAGAGTAGGATTCAAAGGTAGGATAAATATTGTGAAAGGGCAAAAAATCTGCTCAAAAGAAAAGAACAGCTGGTTTGGGGAATGGACATAAAAAGGAAAGTAAAAGAAAAATATATAATAGCTTAGGTAAATATACTCAATTCTATAAGCAATTGGAAAGAATGGCTTGTGCTTATATTGTTTGATTGAATTTGTATGCCTCTATCTTACACTCTGAGAACTACTTTAAAGATAACAGTACTCATTGACCATTGTAAATCTCTTATTGTGTTGTTTTGAAACTCTGTATCATTGTCCTTTTTAAATTTTTACTCTTTAAAATAAGAAATCCAGCATCAGCCTTTTGGAAAACGTATAGATACATAACAAGCAGTTTCAATACTGCTGTTCCTATGGCGTTGTGATTGTACTGTATCTTGTAGAAGCTGTATATTTTCTGTAATTCCCATTCGCAAGTAGAGCAAAAACAAAACAAAACAAAACAAAAACCTGATCCAAAATAAAAGATCCTAGTCTGTTCCCACATGATACGTGGTATCTGATTCCAGCCAATCTCTCTCTACAACCTGCACCTCTGATGCCACTGTTGCAGTGGGCATATTCTGCAGACTCTGGATTGGGGCTCAGGAATGAGCCCTCCTCCCAGGGCTGGGCCTTCTGAGAAGGAGACATGCAGGCTGGACCACTGTTCTCGAGCTGAGACCCCTGGGAAGACATTTGAAAGGATGAGTGTGCGGTTAGATCCTCTGGTTTTTTTTTTTTTTTTCCCTCCTATACAACATTTGAAACTGTCTCTGATTTTCTACTTTATGGAGAATTACCTTCAGGGGCTTTTAATAAATTCGGATGATCATGTTATCCCAGATGTCTGACATCCTAAAGTGATATAGAAGAGTCTATATGGGCGCACATTGCTAGGATGTAGGGACACTCAGATCTGAGGTGCACAGTGTCGTTGTTTGGCTGTCTTATGGAAAGGCAGAAATGGTGACTCACTGTTAGCTTAAGGTACAATTAAGCCCAGCGCTCTTAAAAGCAGAACACTGGGTTACATCCTGCTGGCCACCGGCGCACTTTTTGTTACAGTGAAAATGCTTTATTATAGGCATTGAACTGTTAAAGCATTACTGCATTCTATGAGAGGCATAAAAGCCTAATTTTACAAAGTGGGGTAGCTCTCTACAATAGCCACTATAGGATGGACTTACATATGTTAATACTTTCAGCTACTGGGGGATCCTTTTAATCAGAATAAGTGGACAAAAGGAATAAAGAATAGAGGCCTTCACAAAAACCTGAATTAATGCTCATGCCCTGCTTTCTACGGAGGCTAATCTTAATGTCCCTTTCCTTTTGATTTTTCTAGGCTATCATCTTAGTTTGAAACCCATTTACTCTCTGAATAAATTGTTTTCTGACAGAGGAAGCTTTTGCAAGCTTGACCATTGGCGTTGTGGAGCGGAGAGTAGGCTTTTCAAAGACATGCTTGCTAATTAGCTGCATGGCTCCACGGGCTGAGCTATCACTTAAAGATTTTGCATTAATTCTCTCATGTTGTCCTTCCCAAGGACTTGGGAGTCAGGTGGTCACTATTTTCTCTGATTTTACAGCAGAGGAAACAAGGACAGAGAAGCCGACGGACTTGCCTGAAGCCACAGAGCTGACCAGTAGCAATGCCCGACTGTGGCTTTGAGCTCACTCGTCTGCTTCCGAATGTCCCAGGAAACTTCTAAACCGTAAGCAAATTGACTGCTGACCTGCTGGCTCAGCCAGAGGGGAGGTAGAGAATGTAGTTTTCAAAAGTCCTCAGCCACTGTGATGTGTAGTCAGACTAAGAAAACAGTGCCACACGTTACCCGGCATCCTTTGGAGCAATCAAAGCGGAGATTCGGTGTGGAGATTTCAGTGCCCCCCTACACACACACTTTGTTTCAACCCAGCCACCTATACCTCTGCCTTAGGGGCTACAGAAAGAGATTTTCAAAGAGGTAACATTTCTGCCAAATCTCAATGAATGGCTGAGAAAGGGAAAGAGTGCCTTACAGGCAAAGTGGCCACATGGCCACAGGAGAGAGCCGCAGAGCTGTAACTGAAGGTGAAGGGCTTTAGGGACGTCACAAGGCCAATATACCTGGCAAATGGTGACAGATGGTGACAGATGCACCATGTATGTTATCAGCTGAGGCTGAAGGAGGCCATTTTGGGCATCTGCTGGCCACAGAGTATCACTGCCTTCCTGCCTTCAGTGGCAGGGATTCCTGAGCCTCCTCTGGCGGGCCGTTTCCTCATAAGCCTGCTGCAGGGCTTCCTTAGCTGTGTGCCTGAGCACTTGTTGGGTGAGGGTCAGATGACGTGCTGAGGTTCCTGTCTGCAGACTCCAGAAACTCAATTTGTATGGGGTCAGAGCCGCTGTCAAAAGCAGCAGTGGGTGGGAAATAACTTAGCACAGCATGATAACGCTGAAGTAGAGGGTTACTACTAGGAAACTTAGGAACTCTGGAGCTATTCTAAAGCACTGACTATAACGCAGAAGCCCTTGATTCTGGTACATTCTTCACCAAGGATGTCCACGTTCTGTGGAGAGCATCGTTGACAGTTGAGACCCAGCAATTTGTCCTGTACCATCAATCCAGGCCAACAAAGTAGACACAAGGCATGACTTCCTGCTGGAACAATACCGAGCCAGCGCTTCAGTCTTCAACCAAAGAGAGCCCAGTAACTGATTCTGTAATGGAAAATCCATGGGCAGGCACCACATCCAGGACCTGCTGTAGAGAAGAAAGTCAATGCGTCCATTAAAATGTTATTTGTAAGAGTTGGTTTATGGACACTGAACTCATCTATCTAACCCCAAGTGGCCATTGTAAACACTATTCCTATTTGGTTTCCAGGTATTGATGGTTTGATTGGCTTTAGCTCCATTATTGAAACTTGTCCTCTTTCCCTCCTGGGATATTTTGCTGCATAAAGACCTGCTTATAAAAGAATAGTGGGGGGAGGGTTTTGGAGGAGGGAGGAGTTTCAGTGTGGGTGGAGGAAAGTTCTGGAACTGGATTGTGTGCACAGTGTAGGTGTGCTTAATGACGGGACACTTAAGTGACTAAAATGATAAATTTTATGTGTGCTTTAGCACTCTAAGAATCAGTCAGGCTGTAAGATGGAGGCAGCAGTCTCAGTGAGCATAACTATTGTTTTCATAACTTGTGCCTTATGGTAAGCATTACACATAATGATTATCTCATGTGGTTCTCTTTATTGATGTGTGAGGTGGGTCCATTGATTAGCTAGTTCACTGCTGGGGATAATCTGGTGCCACACGTCACACAAGAGGCAAGTGGCAGAACTGAGGCTTTGAGTAGGACTTCACGTTGGCTTTTGCTTTTGAACTAAACCATCTTGGAAGATCTCCTTCCTGGGCCAGTGAGATAGCTCCATGGACTAAGTGTTTCCTTAGGTAAGTGAAGGGACTGGGGTTCGATCCCTGGCCCCACATGACATGCTGGTCCCACCCCTGGGCTCACTGAGCCTGTGAAGAAGTGAGCAAGTCTGGGTGTGGTGGCACATAACCTATAATTCTAGCACTGGGGAGGTTTAAAACAGGAGGATCACTAGGAGTCTGAGCTGTGCGGTGAGACCCTGTACCAAACACACACACACACACACACACACACACACACACACAAAAGTAACATAAAAATAAAAACCACCCCCAAACAGTAATAAATGTCAACAAAAAACTAAAATAATTCACGATAACCCAGAATTCACCTTATCACATAATAGCAATTCTAATATAGGCAATGGTTGTGTACCAGTTAAGAGCTGTATTCCGAATCTTGGATGCTGTTATAGTTCACTTGTTGTTCACCTAGAAGTGTACCCTGTAATTTATAGAAGTGCACCCTGTCATTCCCAGGCTGTAAAAGTACTGCTTTGCATTCAGCCTGTGGACTCCTTGAGGGCAGGAATAATATCAATCCATTGGTCTTCCTACTTAGCAGATAATAGGTGCTCAATCAAATGTGTCAAAATGAACTTATTGCAATCTGGTAGAAATCTGTGTCAATTAATAATTCAAGTCACAGCGTAGATTCACAGCCACTTTTAAATCATGGTTTGATTGTAAGGACAAAAATATCGGAAACCTGCAACATAAAAGGAGGCTAATTTTTTTGTGTGTGTGAATGTTCTAGAAGTTTCCATCTGTCACATTTGGCGGGTTCTGGGCAGAAGCAGCACCAGTGGAAGGGCCTGCCTTGAGTTAGAGCTGTTCACCTTATGTGGACCGTGGAACATTGAGAGAAGGGAGGAGACAGGGAGGGAAACATACCTTTCCATGTTGTACCCACAGGGACCCATTTCTTTCAACCAGGCCCCACCTCCCAGTAGCAAACACTCCCATAACCCACACCCCTCCCAGGCTCTAGGGCCATGTTGGATCGAAACCATACCAAGGTCTCTTCACTACTTTTTTTTGTTGTTGCTAAGACAAAATACCTGACATCTGAAGTCACAGGGAGAAAGGTTATTGAGGTCACAGATTGTAGAGCTTCAGTCCGGAATCGCTGGCTCCATGGCAGGGAGGCACAGTAAAGGGGCACAGCGAAGAAGAAACCACTCATGGCAGGCGGCAGGCGACCAGCAGCAGCCCTGCCACTGCCCCTCGTGTTTTGTCCAGGCCACCTGCCCTTAGCATGGGTAGCACTCACACCCAGGGAGGACCCTTCCATTTCTGCTCTCCCAGAATTATGGCGAGCCAACCTGTGGACCAATTTAGCAGTCTCACGCCTTTCATCCCAGCCTCTCAGTGGCTCTGCATCCAGCCACTCCAGAAAAGCCCAACCTATGACCACAGAAGACTTTGTGAAGATGCGCAGATACAGCCACGATGCAAGGCACATAGTCTATGAATCCCTTTCCTGGAATCTAAATTCTGGAAGATGGAACACTGAAATTTGCAACAGGAAGTCATTTCGCCTCCCCAGGGGGTCCTGTGATGATTTGGGATTCGAAAGACTGTTGGTTGTCAAAGCTGAGGGCCATGTTGGGGTGGGGAAGTGGCGCACCTTTGCCACCTCGTGGGTGAAGGTGCAGCGTGCAGAGAATATGCGACAGTGTCCAGTAGGGGCTCCTGCGCTATCCGAGATCACACGCCTCAAGGGTGTGAGGGTGAAAAGCCTTGCTTTAGAGGGGTTTCCCCGCTCACTCACTTCTTTCCACATTTATGATCTGCTGCCACTTTCTGCTGGAAAGGCAAGAACGACTGCTGGCTCAGGGTCGCACAGCTTGGTGGTCCAGGTTCTCAGACCTGAGCCAGCGTCTCCGGGATACTTCTTCAAATACGCCACGGTGGCCTCACAATCCGATGCCTGTTCAAATTCCATCTTTGTGGTCATGCTGAGGCAGGTCCAGCCGACACCGACAGGACTGTGAGCCTGTACTTCTCGCCCGAAGCTGACGGAAGGGGCGGTGACCTAAGCCGGTTTGTTCAGGTTGCTGAAGTCCTCTGGCTCGGGCTCCCTCCGCTCGCGCTGATGTAAGAGCATTTTCCAGGCGTCCTGTGGAGACTGCCGTCCATTGCCGGGCCTGTCGCTCTCCGCTGAGCTGTAGCACCGCTTCTGCTCTCTTTGTTTTCACAGGGCCTTATAAGCCACGTTATGGACTTTGCTGAGAGAATTACCATGTTCACACAGCCCTGTATTTGCAATAGGCTTAGGACTCGGTTCAGATTTACACGCTGGCAGTCCTGATGTGATCTGCATCCCAGCAAATCCACCATGGGCCCCTTGCTTTCTGCACCCAGTTGGACTCCTTGCTGCCCTGGGCGTGCAGTCTGCCTCCATATGCAAAAGCAACCTCTGCGGAGGGCAACAGGTTCCATGTCATTCCCCAAGATGTTCAAGCGGATGGGTTTTAGCCAGCTGAGTGCAGTGGCTGCGAACATTCCCTTCCCAGAGGCTCATAAACCGGGCTGCTTAATATTATAGCTCCAAATATTAGTTCAGTGCTCATGGTTTGTATAAATGGCTTTCCTCAGGGGTTAGGCTAGGGGGAAAATCAATAAAATCCACCAGCAGATGCAGCCAGGACTTGTGTACTTACTCTCCTTGGTGATGTGACCCTGTTCGCACCTAGCCCTACCTCCCACTGACTTTTATTTTGTTTTTAAATTTTTTCACCACCTCATTTTTACTCTGCTTCTTTTTTTTCTTTCGCTACATTTAAGGCTTTGCAGAGACAGGAAAATCCACCCAGAGTCCCCCATCTATTAAATGCGAAATGCATAGGAATAAATAGAAGGATCACACCACGTAGTACAGCAGAAGCACAATGTTATCATCAGCCTGCCCTGAGCATTTCTCAGGATGCTTTATGTCCCAGCAGCTAATCGCTGGCTACTGTTGGTACATTATTAGCAGGCTTTCGGTCTAGACTGTCTTTGCTAGGCGAGGCAGGATTTCGATATTTGTAAACAGGATTGGAACAGTGGCCTTTTGTCAGATATAAAATTTCCGTACGTGTAACCGGTCATGGCCCAACTCTTGTTTGTTAATTAAGCCTATACAACATGGCAGCATTTTCGGAAGCTGTGCCTGATGCAAAGAAGAATACTAATTATATTCTGCATTTTCTTTAACAATGGGGCAGCATTTTGGACAAGGCAGTTTATCCAATGTATCCAGCTGCTAACGTCATTTATTAATAAGGAGCCTCAGAGTGTTTGATGGAAGACAGATAGAGCTAGAGAGGGGTGGCATAAATAATATCTCTGGCCAGGTCAGGGCAGTGACAGTACATTGCCTGCTGTCAACCCTGAGTGGTCTCCCGTAGCTTTAGGTGCACCTGCTGCGTGTTTGCTGACTCTTACTTGATACGAATAACAGCAATTGACCTGAGAAGATTCCCCTGGTAAATATTTTATCTCCTCTTAATGTTGGGTGAAGCTTTAGTAAGTATTTACATTTGTGAGAAATTTTTCCCCTTGGGTTTCCCAATTATTATAACCTTTACAGTATTATCACCAAATATGTTTTATAATGACCATCTGTAAGAATCGTAATGTGATTTCTTTTTCTACTTTTTTTTTTTTTTTGGTGTATATGAGGGAACGGTCTACAGGGTATTCAGGGTCTCACTATTAGATCTTCCTGTTTACAGCGTTCCAACAGCTGGGATTACAGGTGAGCGCCACCACGCCCAGGTTCCATTGCTGTTTCATCTCACCCCAAGGGCAGGGTCCAAATAGCAGGCCCGGGAATCGAACCTCCAGCCCCTGTACCTGCTTGCAAGCACATTAATTGCTGAGCTATTTGGCTGGCCCTTCTACTATTTTATTGAGATAGAATTTATATACCAGAGTGGCCACTTTGTTAAAGTACGCAATCCCTTAGATTTTGTATCTTTGCACAGCTGTGCAGTGGGTATTTCTAATTCCAGAACATTGTCACCAACCCCCATAGAAACTTGTACGCAGCGGCTCCTCCACAGCCTCCTTGTTTAGTGCCTGAGCACTGCCAGTCTGCTCTGCCTCCAGGGATCTTCACGGTCTACAGAACTCACGAACTTAGGGCATTCAACATGTGTTCCTTGGGGTCCACCTCCTTTCATTTTGTGTGATGTTTTCAGAGTTCTTCCATGTTGCACATGCATAGATGAGGGCTTTCCTGCTTTTAAATGCTGGGTGGAGTGCCACGGGATACTACATTTCCACCTGGCCATGTAAAAATGTAACATGTTTTTGGCTTTTGGTTATTATAAATAATATTTCGATGAACATTTGCATGCAGTTTTTCTGTGAGCTGATATGGTTTTTCCTCGGAGATACAGACCAGAGCAGAATTGCTGTGTCATAGGATAATTTCATGTTTAACCTCTCTGGAGAACTCCAAAGTGTTTTCTGAAGTACTGATTTATTCGCACCTCCAGAGAAATTTTAGATTTTCTCAACATCCTAGAAACCATTTATTGATATCTAGCTCTTAAATTCTAATCACCCTAGCAAAAATGCACAGTACAGTTGTCCAAACCATCCTTCCTACATATATAGATAAATCTCTTTCCTCCCCTCCCTGTCCTTTCCTCTCAACTCAGTAACTCTTCCCTTTTGAATAAGTTCATTCCCTTTTCTCGGTATCTGTTGTAACCTTCCGATTTCAATTTTCTCTTTCAGGTCTCATACTAAGGAGAAAACATTATGTCTGCACGTGCGAGTCTGACTTATTTCACTTAAGAATATGCTCTGTAGTTGCATACATTTACCAACAAAAGACTCAGATTTATCCTGTTTTAGAGCTAAATAGTACTCCATTGTGTAAAATGACTACCTCTTCTTTATCAAATTTAATTTAAAAAGAAAATAGTCATGCAAAAGCTTACAGATTTAAAACTTAATAATAAACTAAGATATTTGTACTTAGCAATTATTCTTCTGTTAGTAAGTAATTGAAACCAGTTCAATGGAGGAGATTTTGGCTCCCCTATTTGAAAGTTCAGGCCATTTGGTTTCTGGAATAGTTGGTTCCAGTAGCTCCTAGATGGCATCAGAAAACTGTTTCTCTCTGCTCTTAATTCTCTTTCTGTAGTTTGCTGTTGTGGTGAGGCAGGGTGTCTCACTGTGGTCTTTAAATGCCAAGAAAAACCTTAAAATTTATCTTACCAGGTCATGGAGCCAGCAAGATTTTGGTTCAATAGTAACTGGGTAGTAGCAATGCCTCAAGAGTTCCTTACTTTAAGTCGTTTCAGATCTTAGAATCGGGTGGCACTGAACTGACTTGAATCAATGAGTGGAGCCCCTGAATCATTCACCCAATGAGTATATTGATTGGTCACATACCTAATCTTGGGGGTGGGAACCAAATTTAGTTCCATCTCTAACACTTGGATAAAATGGCAGGAAGTTAGGGTGAAGTTAGGTATGGTGTTCCCAGAGGCAGCAAAAGTGCTGATAGCAGCAAAAGACGGGTATCTGCTGGGCCACCAAACCCACAGATGTTCCCTGTGCCACTGAGCTGTTCAGTGGGTCTTGCCTTACTGCTTCGCCCTTTCTTATTGTCCATAGATTTGAATCAGGTACAGAGTCTCTGAAAAGATTCTTCTAAGTAGAAGATTAATTGGGCAATTCACATTTACTTTCTCAGACATAGAGTAATTGCTTATTTTAATAAGTGCTAATTAGATTGCTTAGGTCCAAAGGCTGTTCATCATGATTCTTTTCTGAAATGTTATTTTTCATTTATTTATTTGTAATGTGCTTGGTACAGAGTCTTACTGTGCAGATAAGATTCATAGTAATCCTTCTGTTTTCCGTCTCAGAGCTGGAATTACAGGCATGCACTGGGTCTTGGAGGCTGGCTCACAGTGCCCAGGTGCAGGGCTGGCACGGCCTGTGGTTCTGGGCTGCAAATCTTGGTCCTTGTGTTTATCTACGCTATCTCACCAGCCCTATCATAATTCTTGATGCCAGTTATTTTGGATCTGAATTTGAAATTTCCTTGGTTCAGTATGAGAAATTAAGCAAGTCGTTGAACCTTACAATACACATTTATTTATTTGCTTTGGACATTTCAGCAAACTCACTGTTTGTATAATTCAGTACGTTTTAAAAGGAGGGCTAAGAAAATCACCTTTGTCATGTAGTGATTAATAACATGATTAAAACTTAATAGGTACTTTAAGCCTAGGGTAGACTTAAAGTAGAAATAGTTTTTAATCATTAGCTCAATCTTGACCGTATTAATTAATTTTTGGTACTGGAATGGAACTCAGGACCTTGGCTGCCCATGCAGGCACTTTTGTTGCTGACTTGTATGCTGGACCTGACTGCTTAATTTTAGACATTGTTATGGTTTGTGTATAGGTGTCTCCCCCAAAAGCCTCATGTAGTCATGGGGTGGCTTCTGGAATTTGCAATTGCTTAATGTGGCTGTTGGTGTTGCATCGCCCCTGGGGCAGGTGATTTGCATTTCAATGTAAAGGAAGAGAAGTTAGTTGCTTGAGCTGTAGCTACCTCTCGCTGCTCTCTTGCTCTTGCTGGCTACTATCAAAGGTTGTTTTCTGCCATGTGCTTCTGTGCCTTGGAGCCAGCTGAATATGGACTGAAAACTCCAGTAACTGTGAGCTAAATAAACCTTTGCTTCCCTCATTTTCAGTGTCGGTTATTTGTCCAAACAATGAGAGAAGAATAACTAAGAATTTGGTGCCAGGAGTGGGGCTATTGTTGTGACTAACCGCACAATGTGGATTACAAGATGTTGGGAATGGCTTATGGGAAGAGATAAGAAAGTTTTATTTAGCTCAATGTTACTGGAGATTTCAGTGCATATTCATCTGGTTGCAAGGCAGAGAGGCACATGGCAGAAAACATCCTTTTATGGTGTGGGCAGGAGCAAGAGAGTGAAGGGAGAGGTGGCAGCAGCTCAAGCAGTTAACTTCTCTCTCTTTTTTACACGGATGTGAAAATCACTTGCCTCAGGGGAGGTGCAACATCCACACCCACAATAATTAATTACGAATTCCAGAAGCCACCACAGGGCTCCATGAGGCTTTGGAGGGACACCTACACACAAACCATAACAGATTTTATATTTTTTCCATTCTATATCATTGATATCCTAAATATAGAGAGGTTGGGAACCAGTAGATTCCATGTGTTACTTTTACTGTTTTCTGAATAACAGGATGTTATGCGCTCTGGCTCCATGGCAAAGTTTTCAGCTCAATTGCAAACTGTTTCTTAATAGCTAGATGACATAGACATAGTCTGTGTAGAACGTTGCGCTGAAACAAGTTAAGGATTGGCAGCGATGGTGCCCACACAGAGGCAGCATGGGTGAGGCAGAGAAAGACGGCTTGAGCCCTGACTGGGCAAGAGAGCAAAGTGACACCGTGTCAAAAAAAAAAAAAAAAAAATGGGGAAGAAGAAGAAGAAAACGAAAAGAACAAAGATGTCTGAGCTTGTATTGTTTTCAGACCCAGCAGGGGAATGCTGTGCCCAATTACTATCTATAACTGACCCTGGAAACAGAGGCAGCGGCACCCATGCTTCGTGTTTCATCCGCACTGATCTCTAGAAACCAAATCTGGACACTGAGCGGCCGCAGAATTGGTCTGGCGATCTTGCTGCAGACCAACACATGGCTTCTTCTTTTTTTTTTTTTTTTTTTTTTTTTTTTTTTTTTTTTTTTTTTTTTTT
>PVJA010006301.1:0-52633 GCA_004027025.1 Myocastor coypus
TTTTTTTTTTTTTTTTTTTTTTTTTTTTTTTTTTTTTTTTTTTTTTTTTTTTTTTTTTTTGGTACCAGGGCTCAAACTCAAGCACTGAGCTATCTCCCTGGCCCAATAACAGATTTTTCAGTGTGTTTATTTTAAACGTTCTTTGGCCTGCTCCATTCCAAGCTCATTTTCTTATTTGACTGTCCTTGATAAATGACCTGTGTTTCCACTTTACTATAAGCACCAGAACCCCCTCACTCCATGCCTCTAAATCTTTGTATTGGTTCTGCTTTCCACACTGTTCACTGAGAGACTCAAGTCTCACCCTGCAGTTCCAGTCGCCTTCTTTTCTTTCAGTTGCTCAGGGAATCTTCTGTGGTCTTACAACACTGCTTTTCCCCACAGGCTCTTACACCGCCCTCCTCTGGACTCCTGGGCCACCACAGTACTCTGCTCTCCCCGACCTCACCCCACTGCTTTTTAAAGAGTATCTTGCTAACATGGCTTCTCAGCACTCTTCTTCCCTCCTGACTGTTTCTGGAAGAGGTGACTATCCTTTCCCCACCATTCTGTCACCTTTCTTAGACCTATAAAAGACGTTTAGCTAAATGTAGTTCATCCTATCTTTCATTGAAATTTATTATATGAAATTAATGCACATTTTATCAAATTCACATAAGTGCATAACCTGAAAGTTAATTGCAGGGGTTGGAACCCACACATGCCCAAGTTTCCCCAATTCATTTTCTGAGTGGCAACCTCTTAGTCATTCATTGGCCACCATATGCTTGACCATTTCATCTATTTCATAGTAAATGCAAGCTTGGTTTTCCTTCTCTGCCATCTCTCAGTTTTTACATACTACTCATCCTCCCTCCTTCTAATGCAATTATGTTACCATTTTTGGTTAAATCAGTGTTTGCTATTTTCATTATTGTGCCTACATAAATATTGTGCATGGCTAAAAGTCACAGTGCATTGCATCATGATTCTCTTCCTTTATAGAAAAAGCTCAACTTCAGGTTTACATTTATAAATAATTTTGAAGGTAGTATGTGTGCTTCCTGTATGCCCTGCAGGGTTTCTCCTATTGGCATCTTACATTATGATAGTAAATTTGCTACAGTTAATGAATCCATACCAAAACACTATTATTTTAAATAAACTCAATTCTATTCTTTATTCAACTTTCCTTAATTTTTACTTAATGTCCTTTTTCTGTTCTAGGATCCCTTTCAGGATGCCACGTCCCACATACAATTTATATCTTTCTGCTCCTCTTGCTTCTGACGAGTTTCTCAGGTTATCTTTGTGTTTAATGGAGCTCCGTACCTACTTTTTTTCTTGGATTAAAACTTGCCTTGATTGTTGTTTTCCTTTCAGTGGCTGCTTTGGGCACTTTTGAGTTGTGTTTTATTTGTAGAGATGGCTAAGACGCTGGCATCTTCTTGTAGTGCTGTGACACTAAGCAACTCACATAAGTACTTCAGTCATTCCAGTTTTTCCCTCTCCTGGGAACTTCCACGCTTCTCCCTAACCAGGTGCTCCCTGGGCTTGGCATAGTGCTCCCCTCGAGTCCTCTTTGCTCTCAGTTTAGGAGTTGCCCTTCTCCTTCTCCTGGGATTTCACTACAACTTGTGCACATTTTTCTCTAGCCTTTTGTGACTTTAGTCTGTTTTTCTCTGTCTTGTTGAAAAATTTTCACCATCAGACTGTCATCTGATCTTGTATTTCACAATATGTACTACAGTACAATATAGCTTTCATAGAAACATTACCTTCTCATCAAATCTACCCTGATGATCATTTTAAATTCTAGCACTCCTCCTTTCTGGCATTCCTGCTTCTGCTCACCCTATACTAAGCATAAGACAATTGCAAATCAGATTGTTTTCAAAGGAGGATTTCCCTAAAATGTATGAACATATAACTGAGGTACCATCACCACTGCATGAAGAGAGTACGTGATGATACATCTAAAGCTGATTCATAAAATCCCATCTGGTTGGTGGACCTGCAGGTCTGGGTCCAGTGGCAGACATGGGTCTCCATTCCACAGAACGGGGCTTATTAAAGTTGTTAAGAATAAGGCCTACTGTGAGGGTACTAAGTAGACTTTAGAAGAAGATGAGAGAGTAAGCCATTTCATATGTTTGGAAACAGTTGATAAGGTTAAAAAAGAAGCACTGTGCTTCCAAATACAGAAACATACTTCATGTAGCTAAAGGAACTATGACCCGCCAGAGTGTGTATGCTCACATAGAATGGAATATAATAGTATGCTCCATATATGCTCATGAACTCCCTAAATATGATGTGAAAGTTGCTGGTCAAATTGTGCCATTGCCCATGATAGGCCTTACTGCTGACCCCCCGGCTTCTTGATGGTGTGGCATGAATAAGCTCTACAAAACTGAAGAGGAAGTGGGCAGAGTTGAACACAATGTGGAAAACACTGGTCATCGACCAGGTGCCTTCTCCTACTAGCTAGATTTTGGCATTGCCAGACTGGCATTAAAGATAAATTTTTCAAAGCTGGATGCTGCAGAGATACCTCTGTCTTTGCCACAGCGAGGCCTGACAGGCAACATTGCGAGCTTTAACTAATATCCTGCAGAAACCCACCAACCCCACCAGCAAGAGGCCTCAAGTGATTCCCTAGGAATGGCAATGTAAATAATACTTTATTTCAACAGACTGTTTTTCATTCTCATTCCAGCATAAGATGACTTGAAGCATTCGGTTCTCAGGGCAGAAGATCTGAGAGAGTGCTAAAAATGACCCGGCAATAAGACCAAGGATCAGCTTGGGCTGTTTCTAATTGTCCAGCAGATGCGGGTTTCAGCTTAAGTGGGTCACTAAGGCTGCCTGAGAGTCTCAGCATGGTGTCACTGCTCGAGATTGTCATGGGGACGCAATTAGCCCTCCATGCACATGCTGGAGGCACAAGAGAATTTGTGTGCATCTGCCCTCCTTTAGTCATGTCTAACATTAACCCTAACAAGCCACGCTTCCCGGGCTCTCCAGTGGGTCTGCCACAATGCACAGACTTAGAAGAATCTCGGGTGAATCACTGGCAAGCCTCTCAGCTCCTACCATCCACCTTCAGTAAGGATAACACCAATGAAAACAGTCACTGAAGGATGATCATGCATGTGTCTGCTTGGGATTAAGCCCTTTTGATCCTTTTCCTCTTAACAAAGCTGTATAAAATATTGGTTCAGTGAGTATAACTCTTATTATAGATCCTAAGGAGCAAGGAAATATGTGAATACTCCACTGAACTGGTAGTCAAAATATTTTTTGTCCTCTAATTTAGGACTCTCCCAGTATTCTCCCTAACACTCGACATACTCCACTGTAACAGAATGAGATCTATTCCTGGAGGAGTTAAGAAAGTGGAAAAAAGATAGCTATGGAAGTGACAGCACACTGTAGGCATTCAATAAATAGGATTTTGAAAATAATTTCTTTTCAAGACTGGGCATGGTGGGACGTGCCTATAATCCCAGCACTTGGGAGGCTGAAAACAAGAGAATCACTAGGAGTCTGATCTACAGAGTGAGACCCGGTAGGTCCTGTACAAAAAAAAGGAGAGAGAGAGACAGAGACAGAGAAAGAGACAGAGAGAGAGAGACAGAGAGAGAGAGACAGAGACAGAGAGAGACAGAGACAGAGAGAGACAGAGACAGAGACAGAGACAGAGAGACAGAGACAGAGAGACAGAGACAGAGAGACAGAGAAAGAGAGTTTCTTTTCTTAAACTCTAACAGTCACTCTAGGTAGTTTTTTCACCAAAGATTTCAAAAAATTCATCTCGAGTTTCCTTGAATTCCACACATTTACTCAAAAATGGATGCTACAGCTGCGCCTTAGGACAAGACATGCCAGAGTCACTGGGTGAGAATCTTCGTAAGAAAACACACGTGTCAAATTCATTACAAATCAGGAACACATTTCCCTAGCTGAGCTGTCAACCGATCTTCGTGTGCATTATTTTCCTGTCACTGGGTCCAGGTGGTGTGGCCCTGGGCAGCTTTGAGCCTGAGATGATGTCAGTGAAGGGGTGCCTTTCCCCCTGAGGGAAGAGGAGGGGCAGCAGGAGAACGTATTTAGGAAGGGACAGGGAGGGGAAGTTGGGAAGTCTTCTCCGAGAGATTCTGCCCTCCACAGTAAGTTTTAGATAAGGTCCTGTTGAATATCCAAAGGACTGGAAAAAGAAAAAGAGAAAGGAAAGGAAGTTTTCTGCCAAGCGTGTGGAAATACTGTGTGAAATGCAACATAAATCAGGTGGTTCCCTCTGGAAAATGAATCAGTCTGACTGGACACTCAGGCATGCGCTATTTTTAGCCTCACAGAGGACAACATCATGTCCACTTTCAAAATGGCTTGGTGACCATTCAGGAAAGGCTAGAGCAGAGAGACAAAGCTGCCTCAAGGAGGGGTGGAGGCCACCAGCCTCAGCTGCGGCCTAACCGCATGCGGGTTCTGACCTGTGCTAACCAGGGCAGCCACGAGGGAGCACCGTAACACTTCTCCAGGTCTCCATTTCCCCACGTGGCGGAGCGGGTTGAGGGCTTCCCAATTCCAGTGTTCTTCTTCGCCATGGCCACTGGGGCCCCCTGACCTCCTGCCCTGCGAGCAGTGCATCAGAGCAGCAAACCCTGCCGCCCACTGAGTGCTAAGACACATTGTTTGGAGACTCGCAAATGTGATCTCCTTTACCCTTCCTCAACAGCCCCTGAGGTAAGTAAAACCTGTTACTTTGCTTTAGATGAGGAAATAGGGTTCTGAATAGGTGAGCACAGTGCAGAGCTGCAGAGAGTAGAAGGTTCTGGTTGCAGCCCTGTGACCTCTAGCTGTGTCAGTGGGAGCTTCATGAAGAGGCAAGCTGGCTTTCATCTGGTCTGTGAATCAGGGGCACCAGGAGGGGCACCCCACTGTTGTTGGGGGAGGGATGGGGCTCGGGTGTACAGGCCTTGCCTAGTGTCTTGTTGGAAATAAGCCTGCAGGTTCAGTTTGTCAGTGCAGATAATAAAGCACTTGGACATCGGGAAATCTCGACGAGGCATTTTACTTCTGTAGAAGGATGCAAGCATGAACTAACAGGTTCACAGGACAAAGAAGGGTTGCCCTTTTTATCCCTAACGCAGGAGAATCAGCCGACCTTTATATTCATTTACAACCTATCATAGCTGACCAGGCAATTGCTGAATAATTGAGAGAGGGGCTGTGGGGTTTGGAAGGAAAGTCCTTGGTTCTTATGATGAGGCAGGGGGTTATTACAGAGAAGGGACATGGGGTTTATTTATTTTATTTTATTTTTTTTTAAATTTTTTGGTGGAACCAGGGATTGAACTCATGTCCTTATGCTTGCCAGGCAATCACTCATTCAACTGAGCTATCTCCCCAGCCCCGGACATGGGGTTCAGAACGCACAGTTCTTGGTTCTTTACCTTGAAAACTGGCTGTGTTGTGGGAAAGTATACTGACCATTTCTTGGAGATGGGGAGGGGAGAGGCAAGGCAGGGTGTGAGCAGTGACTGGATGGCAAGGCCTTTCAAATCCCCAGAGTGGAGCTGCATTGGCCTTGTGCTTTGACACAAAAGACAAAGACTTATTTCTTACAGTCACAGAATAACCAAAACCCACAACTAAAAGAAGAGTTTTGTTTTAGCTCACACAGTTTCAGAAGACTGCCCTTGAGTGGTTTTGGCATGGGGGAAGGGCACGGACAGAAGAAAGCTGCTGAGGTGGCGGTGGCCAGGAAGCAGAAGGAAGGGAGGGGCTGAGGAAACACATAGCCCTCAGAGGCCACGCTTCCAGGGAGCTTCTTCCTCCAGCCAGCCACCTCCACTGAACAGCAAGCCAGCTATGTTGATGCCACAATTTAATCACCTCTAAAAGCTCTGCCTGTGAGTACACAAGGCATCTGGAGGATAGTCCTGACCTAACTGGTGCAAGGCCCTGGGTATTATCACCAGCATAACAAGGATGAACCCAAGGAGGAGCTAGAGACCAGCCCAGGCCCAAACCTAGTGATGATTTGCTGTCAACTCCAGGAGTCTCTCCCTCACACCTGAATGTCTTCTTTCATATCCCAGTGCCAAGACTGGAACTCAGCCAAGGAGAGGAAATGGCTTCTTTGGAACCTACTGAGACTTTTTGTTGTTGTTGTTGTTGTTTCTGGTTTTTTTTTCCTTTGGTTTTTCTTTTTGTTTTGTTTTATCAGCTTAGCTCATCCTGCAGATGGGGTTGGCATGACATGTGATATCGAACTCCGCTCCCTGCGCTTGCCTAAGCTTGCCTAAACAGACGCTTTAGAGTGCTGAGCTAGCTTGCCAGCCCCATACTGAGGTATTCTTTAGTGACCATAGACAACTCTGGACTTATCTGAGCCTCAGCTCTGTGGGACGGTAATCTGGACATCATCAAGTCTTAGAATTTTAAGGTTCAAAGGGCTTCTTTCATCCAGCTATTCTAGTGTATTAATCTTTTGAAACCAAGCTTCAGCTGCCGGGAGACAGATGCCCAGACTTCAGAGAATCAGGTTCCTCTGGATTTCTCCCAGTAAGGCTGCTCAAGAGGGTCTGAAGGCTGAAAGCAGAAATCCTTCTGGAGCAAAAGATCCCTCAGCTACATGAGACTGGACATGGGCAGTATTCTGAGGTGAGGCGGTGCCCATGAAACCAGAGCCTGGGTGCTCAGGGAGCACCTGGTAATGCTACTTGGCCTCATGTTGGGTATCAAGACCTTGGATAACTAGAAGTCCAGATGCTTCTGCCTTTCCCTCACATAAAAATGTGGCTGTGTCAGCCTCCTTGGCATCTCCTGGATTCAATTTCACTACCTTGACTAAATGACAGAAGATCTCATCACTGGGAAATGTGTTTATAGGAAGAATGCTAGTGATAGTCTCATATTTATTTTTCAGTGTTAGGCTCTTCTCATAGTTTTACTATCTAAGTTCCATTTGTTCCATTTCTACTCTTTTGCATTATTTCTTTTCTGCATCTGAGTATGTTGGGTGTTTTTGCTTTGCTTTCTTTACATTTTGGATATTGCATATGTTGGATAGTGGGGAGAAAAAGAGTAAGAGAAAGCCCAACCACAGATCGTGGTCTGGTGCTGGCAGGGAGGCAAAGGAGGGCAGGAGCTGGGTGTTCTGCTCAGTTAGTGGAACTCAAATTCCACCAGTATGGCTCTACCCAGGCTGGAGCAAATGTCCTGATGCCTTACTGGGATCCACTAGGCACAAGTAAGGGCAGAGGGAAAGGGTGGAGTTCTAAGGAGAGGCCAGGCAACTTTGAGAGGTCAGCTGTGCATAGTGGGTTCTGGGCAGTCAGAGAAGAGAAGGGCTTCTAGGCAGCTGGTCAGAAGCACCAAGCCCATTAAGGGAGGGGAGCATCAAGTGCCTTTCATCCTGCCTGCTGATGGTTAGCTGCATGCATATGGGTTGCAATTTGTTTGTCAAAAGCAACACAATGTGATGGGAAAAGTTTTAGACTAAGCGGCCCTGAAACAACTCAAATGGCCATCAACTGAGGAGTAGATAAAAAAGATGTGATATTTTTGTACAATGCAGTATTATTCAACTATATAAAAGGTTAAACACAAGGCTTTACAGGCAAGAGAGTGCAAGTAGAGACCATACTCATAAGTGAAACAAGTTACACCTGCTTGTGTGAACGCTGTATTGTGTCACTAGTTGAAGAACCTGAAAGAGTAAATAAAATTTGAAAATCTGAAAGGCACAATAGATACTGTGAAAGGGCAACTGTTTCAGAAAAGTAACAACTGGGACTGGGAAAAGGAGAAAATAAAGACAGAAGAAAAGGGGATCTGCTAGTTTGTTGAAAGGAGCAGTTAATGTTTGAACTTTTTCTCTTTCCTTTTTAATTTTTTTATAGCCTCTTGAGCATGCTTATATCTGGTAATCTGAACAACTGATTTTTTTTGAACAACTGATTTAAAGGCAACAATAGGCATCATAACAGCCACTGTTGAATTCCTATTATTTTATTTAGTGAAATTCTGTATCATTTCTAATGTTTTTATTCACTGTTTCCTATTCTAGTCTAAAAAACTAAAAAGAAGAAAATATAAATAAGAAGTAACTTCTTCCGTGATTCTATTAAGTATGTGTGTGACCTTGGACCCTTAACTTAGTACCTGCGATACTCAGGTTTTGCCATCTATAACGTGAAGAGATTAATTTGGAAGGACCTTGAGACTTCTTTCAACTTTAAATTATGATGATGATAACAATTAAGGAGAGCAAAATATACTCTGAATTGACAGATAGGGAGTATTTCTTCAGGGGTCCGTGTTTCTCCTCATAAATCCTGGATGGGAGAAGCTATCTCTGAAGAGAGCATGCTCTCACTTCTTGCCACCTTTCATGGACTCCAAGAATGATATGAGCTCTTCACTCATTAGCTAATGCCTATAACACTCAGTGACTAACAGAACAGTGGGGCTAAGAAGTCAGTCAGGAATGGGATTGACTTCCAGAGTGGGTCAGTACCACCCTTTGTTTTCAAGAATTTCACTTTGAGCATCTGCTTAGACTGGGAAAGTGTTGAAAGTTCTAGATAAAAAATTTGTATAAAACAGAGAAACCATGACTTCAACTATGATAATATTCATAGTCATTCCTGCCCTCATTATATATATATATATATATATATATATATATATATATATATATATATATATATGTATATATATATGTGTGTGTGTGTGTGTGTGTAGTGAGACCCTGTATACCCTGTACTAACTGCATTATATATAATATTATATATACTGTAGTATATAACATATAATAATTATATATAATAATTATATATAATAATATATATTATGTAGTTAGTACAGGGTATATAGGGTCTCACTACACAGATCAGACTCAAAATGATCATCCAGTTTTCAGCCTCCCAAGCCACCACACCCAGTCTCATTCATGACTCAGCATGTCCCAGGGCCTGAATGATATACTAGGGATTAAACCCCAGTCCCTGCACCTGCCTAAGCAGGTGCTTTAGTCTGCCAAGCCATCTGGTCAGCCCTAGTGCCCATTTTATATAAATAAATTCTTGACAATGTTGAGCTATTTCCTATGTAATGGGAACCTTTTGTTGTTGTTGTTGTTTTTCTTTTTAATATGATGGCCTGCTCAGCCTGCCCTGGGGTGGGGCTGGCACAGCATGTGGTGCCCTGGATAGAGCCACAGTCCCTGCGGTTGCCTAAGCAGGAGCTTTAGCCCACTCAGCCATTTCACCAGCTCCCTATAATGGAAATCTGAAAGTCATTCTCTTTTCTGTTCTTCCTTTTTTTTTTTTTTTTTTTAATTTCTTTTAAACTAAGAAGGCACATGTTAGAGAGCAAATGTTTCTTCTCCTCTCCTTTAAGTATTGGTATTTGAGAAAATTGTATATAATGGAAAGTGCAGTATAAGGTTAAAGTGATGAAATTCAGGCCATGAAAACATAAAAAAGAGGACCTGGGGACTTTTAATAGCCCAACGCTGTCCTCTATATCTTCTCACAATAATGTTGCCCCTAATTATCTGTGTTATTACTTTAGTTCTTTTTGGTGATACTATTTTGGCCTAAAATTCAGGATATCTGGACTTTAAACTTTGTATTTTAAACTTTTTTGACCTTCATAACACTCTCAATTCTTTTAAATTGAAATTAGGCTTTTTAAAATTTGGTCCTGAAAACTGATGTGCTATCCTCTGAAGGGACTTCAGACAAAAAAAAAAAAAAAAAAAAAAAAATCTAAAAGGACTTCTCTACCTTTTCCAGTTTAAACAAAGTGCTTCACACACACTGCTTTACTTCCATTGATCCAGAATAAAACAAATAGAACTGCACCTGTAGGGCCCTATATTCAACTTCACGGTCTCTAATACATTTGTTACATATATACGTTTTTATGCTATAGTTTAAAAATGAGCTTTTAATCCAAACAAACATGGATTTGAATGCCAATTCTAATAAATGCTTTGCTCTTGGGAAAGTTTCTTATCCACTTAGAGTTCAATTTATTCATCTTTGGGGTACCAATATTAGATAATCCTTTTATTTATTTTTAAGAATTAAAAGAAGAATATAAATAGATAGATAGATAGATAGATAGATAGATAGATAGATAGATAGATAATCTCACATAATAAGCACAGATAGTAGGTGCTCAGTAAAAGTGAGATCTCTCCAGGTTTTGACACCTTCTGTCTCAAGGAAGCACATCTTGCATATGTTGTGTTGTAATGTTCTGTGTTGGTGGCAAAAGAAACAATGAGAATACCTGATGAAGGTAGCTTAGAGTACTGAGATCTGTCTCTCTCGAAGTAAGCCCAGAACTCTAGAAGCATCTCCTTCTTATTTAGGCCATACAATAGAAGATTTACAGGGAGGAGAGAGGATAATCACCAACGTCTCAAATAAGGGTGGAGACATCACTCAAGATCAGCTGTCACACCAATGTCTCAAGTAAGGGTGGAGACATCAATCAGGATTAAGCTACTATACCTATTTTAAATCCTAGTTTTCTAAAATCCCTAAGTAACAGATTACTACCCACCCTAAACTTTGTTTATTGTTCTCCGCTTCTTTGAGATGCTAGTTTCCAATCTCTACATGTTGCGTATGATGCTTAGGTCAGGAAGCTGGGGGCGTGCTGGAGAACAAATGAATCATGAAGAGAAGGGGCCCAGGAGCAGGCAGATTCCATAGGTTCGTGGAAGGGGAATAAGCCGCCGATCTCCTATACAAGTAGAAAGTGGGGAAAAGCAGGCAAGGCAGATGGAGGCCCTAGGAAGGAGAGGCACTAACCAGTGGAAACCCGGGAGGCACCAGGCCCCATCCAAGCTCACCCACCCTGGCGAGCACCATGACCCCTTGTGGAACTTCAGGAGGGAGAACGGGGAAAGTTGGCCATCATGTATCCATTGATCTGGCTCTTGTACAGAAATAAAGGGAGAAGCATGGAATTTTTTTTTTTTTTGAAGAATATAAGAACACAAATAGCCACTCTATATGTAAAGTTTGTCTAGTTGGCTAGGAATTTCTTTATTTCTGGAGTATACGGAAAAATGATCAGGGCTAGGATGTGTTCTCAAATATCCTAACGACTTCAGCTACCCTGTTTTCTAAAAATATTTTGTATGTTGAAATCAGTGGTGATATTTGTAATCTGAAGCACATTAAGTTGACTCAAATGTTAATTTTCCAGGGCCTGAATAGCTTAATATATATATAAAAATCATTGAGACCAGAAGTTTGTGCTTACTTTATTTATAAAGAACTTAGCTTTGCTATAGCTATTGAATGGGTCTCAATGTGTTTTAGACCAAAACATTTCACTGTTATACCAGGGGGCTGGGATGTGTTTCCTTATGCCTGGGTGCAGAAGGGCCTGAGGATGTTTGGGTCTCATGTTCTGGTTTTCCCCATCCTTCCACCTCAGTGAAGGCGTGGTGTTTGTACTGTGATGACGTGGGATTTGGATGTGGACTTTTAGCTCTTAACTCTCCTGCAGTCTGTCTTCACTGATGGTGTTGTAGGCAGCTGAGTTAGATAGAAATATTATAGGCAGTCAGACAGGGCCAGGCCCTCAAGGACGACATGGAAGACAAGGTCACCTTCCAACTAGAGAAGGATACTTCTCCGCTGTGGGCCAAATCTCAAGACAAGAGTAAACAGAAACAACTACATACTTCCCTAGGGATGGGCATCAGGGATTGATACTCTAAGTAGGTATCAATCACCTTGATCCTGAAGTCATGAGCCCAAGCTCAGTAGGTGGTGTTCTTGCCTGCTTGCTATATGACTTACCGTCCCATTGGATCCCAATGTTAATCAATTTTACCTAAGCAATGGGGCTTATAATCTCATTGGTTGACCACGGTTTTATCCCACCTCATACCCACCTAAGTGAGTCCCCATGTCTTCTCTATAAAAGTTCCTGGAAGAGACAGCTTCCTGGGCAACCCACTTGGGTCCCCTTCTGTCCCTCTTCCCAGACAGAAGCTTTCTTTCTCTTAATAAATCTATTCTGCTCATAGCCTCCATTTGTTCCTAAAATTCATTCGTTGGTTTTAGAGAATACATACTCTTCAGGCTGGGGATCGTTTTGCCCTGCATCAATGAAAGAGGACAGGACTTTGTGGGTTTGGAGATGGGCCACTGGCAAGTCCTTGGCTAAGGTTCCAAGGAAAAGTGCTGATCTACTACAGGAAATGGCTGCTTTCAGTATCCTCCCCTGACCATCACCCTGGGAAGTGGCAGGGATCCAGGACATTCTACAGGCTTCCTGTTTCCCTCATTATCAGAGGAAACATGGCTTCTCATGAAGGAGTGGATCTGCATGACTAGCCCTAAACTTGAATCATTTCTAGCTTGTATCACGACGTGTCACAAGCTGGAACACCACCAGCAGTGGAAACCCAGGATGCACCTGGCCCCATCCAAGCCCACCGACCCTGGCGAGCACTAGTCATGTGGACATGAGTGTTTGTTCACTACTGAAAGCGATGGTATCTCCCCGAGTAAACTCATGAAATTTCATCTCTACCATCCATTTCTTTTCTTAATATAAGCAACATACCTGCCAGTCTACAGGGTTATAGAATCAGGATGAGTTCAGTTTGGATGGTGTTAATCATGTGTTTATTATGTGATGCTTGTATCTGGATGTCCCCCACAAAGCCTCCTGCTGTCGTGGGTGAGGCTTTGCAGAGATGACTGGATCTACAGAGTGAGACTGATTGAAGATGGGACCCTAGAACTGATTCATGGTGCTCTGCGAGGATCAAGGGTTTCCCATCCCAGATGTGAGTGCTACCCACCCTAAAGGTGTGTAGCTGGGATAAAGCACAGAGGACAGGAAGAGGGGTGCCGTTGCTGCTTGCCCTTTCAATTCTTTGCTGCCTCGCTGGCTTCTGTTTGCCCTGAACTGTTTTTTCTCTGCTATACCAGCCTACCCTGGAGTCACCCAATGACAAACCGAAACCTCTAAAAATTATGAGCTACAATAAATCTTTCTTCCTTCAACTTTGGGTGTAATGTGTTTTGACTCAGCAATAAGAAAAGTAGCTCAGAGAGAAGACAACAAAGGACTTTTCCTCACAAGTAAAAGTTAAAATAAGGTAAACTAATTTTAAAGTTAAAAAGCCTAGGCCGGGGCCTGGTGGGATGGCTCAGTGGTCTAAAGCGCCTGCTTGGGGAAGCTTGGGCAGCTTCAGGGACCGCGGTTCAATCCCTGGCACCACATGCTGTGCCAGCCCTGCCTTTGGGGCGAGCTGTGCCGGCCATAAAAATGAGTGAATAAACAAACAAAGGTTCTGAAACAAGAACAAAAATAATAAATAAAATAATTTAAAAAAAAAAAAAAGCCTAGGCCTAGTTTGGTAGCCCCATCGCTCTCAGCTTGCATTTCCAAGGTGACTTAATGGAAGGAAGGACATAGAGGCCCAGAGCATTTGCTCAGTGACAGCATACTCTGGCACTCCGGGAGACTCAGTTCTCTCTGTGTTACTGAATTTCCCCATAGAGTTTAATACATCCCCACGTGGGATGTGCCATTGGAAATTCCATTTATTTCTTGACAGGAATTTTTTTTTGTTTTTTTGAGAAGTTTTAGGTTCACAGTAAAATTAAGGAACATTGCTTAATTTAATGAGGCACATGGCAGAGTTGCCACATACCCCTTTACTTCAACATATTTAGCCTCCTGTACCATGGAAATTCCCTGTAACAGTAACACACTTGTTGTAATAAACTTACTTCAACACATCCTTATAACTGGAGCACATGTTGTCACCTAGAATCCATAGGTCACTTTAGGGCTTACTTTTGGTATAGTGTATTCTACAGTTTGAGAGAATGTATAAGAACATATATATCTACCATTATGGTATTATACAGAGTATTTCCACTTCCTTAAAAAAATCCCTCCCCACCAACCTTTGGTAACCACTTATCTTTTCACCGTGTCTTTAACTTTCCCTTTCCAAGAATGCCACAGCCTTAGAATCATGCAACATGTAGACGAAGTATCCTTTTTTCTTTTGGTGATGATAAGGACGGAAGCCAGAGCACTTCTCATGCTAAGGACTCCGCCACGGAGTCACAGCCTAACCCCTGAAAGTTCAATTTTTTTTTTTTTTGAAGAAACAGAAATTTCATAGTGTTTGCTATTTAACATGGAGTTAAGACAGAGAGTAGTTTCATGACCATAGGAAGCTTGCTATTTTGGGACAGTGTTCTGTTCTTCTACATAGCTAGGGTTGTTTCTACATCTCCTTTGAAGCCACACATCATCACAGGTGGTGCTTTTCAGAGGTCACTGGACCTAAGGTACATGACGAAGGTGCAGTACTGGGATTAAGAGTGTACAGTACTGGACTGATCCATAACTGGCTTATCATAGTTCTGGGTATGTGGATAATAGGAAGCCTCACTCAGGATGTGGGTGGTCAAAAGGCTTGTAGTCTAGATGGGATGAAAGGGGAGAGAGGGTTGCTGCTGTTGCTGCTGCTGCTGCTGCTATTGGTTTGTGGTCTTCCACCAGGCCAGGGGCTGTTTCTCCTCTGTGATACCCCTTTGCTATGTCACTCTGCCTTAGAAGCAGAGAACTATTCATTGAGAACTTTACTATCAGATGAAATAAATCTTTTCTCCCTTCCCTTGTGGATATTGGGTATTTTGTCTCGGCAAAGAGAACAGTAACCAATACCACTGGAAGCCTCCATTTCGAAATGGATCTTTGGTTCGTTGAGAGCAAAGTCATCTCTGAAAGTCTGGGGGGTCACAAAAAGGTGAGAGAGTGCGGTTGCCAGTGAGGGACTCTGCCTACTGCCTAGACTTGTCTGAAAAATGGTAGGCATGATCACTTGTTGTCCTTTGACAAACGAAGTGACAGCACTGAGTGGCTGCTTTCAGATGAGTGCAGTGCCACTCGCTGTCTGGCAGGACTTGGGTCGCCGTCACCTGCATTTAGCTTGCAGAGCCTGTGCTGTGGGGCTGTTCCTGTGGAGAGGATGCACGGTGTGGCCTGTGAGTGGACATGCCGCATGATCTACTTCTGGGAATAAGAGGTTCATCTGCTGCTATTAAGCAACAAGAACCTCCAGGCAGGCATTCTGGGTTTTGTGTCTTGCTGGCTGAGCTGATGTTTGGAAGGAAATGCCATTGCAAAGGCCAACCAGTCCCTTCTCATAAATTGCATTTCATCTCTCCCTATGACAACCCAAACAGAGGCACACGCCCATTACTACAGATGAATGCCCACGGCAAATGTGCCAGGTGGGGAATCGAACCCCAGCCTCTGTGCTCTGCTGAAGCAGGTGCTTTAGTCCACTCAGCTATCAGACTGGCCCTGCATCTGATATTTTTGAAAGCACGCAAACACACACCCACACACACACACACACACACACACACACACACACACACACACACACAAAATGAACTTGATTCTAACTTCATGCTTCTGCTTTTGGGATGCTGAGGTTCAACTCAGGACCTGGAACCTAACCCCAAGTTTCTTACCTTTCTTGTACCTATTATGTGATACGCAGCTCAACATTGCCTTCACCCTTTGATGCTAACTGAGCAAAAGGGAGAAGCAGTTCCCTGAAAGCAGGATGCACTGAGTATCAGCCTTCAAAGTGGAGGAAGGGAGGTTGGACCTCATCGCTTATGATAAAAACTGCATCTCTGCAACAAGAACACTTTGGAAACGATTGACATAGACAAGCAATGGACTGGGAGAGGAGAGGAAGGTAATGGCTAATGGAGTCATGAAAGCTTGCTGACTGGGCTTAGATGCCGGTCCCGCTCTTAAGAGAAAGCTTTCCACAGGGCGCTTCCTGAGCATCACTTCCTCCTTTCTAAGCTGGCGACTGCGGCTTAACTTTTATCTCGAGACTACGGGTCAGAGTGAAGCTCGCAGCAAGCTCTCCTTGAATATAAGCCGTTATAAAACTGTCCTTGGGCTGAGCAATGATCTCCCCTCTCTCAGCTTTGGTCACTGGGAGTCCTGCTCCGATGAGACTTGAGAACTCTGCACACTTGATTCCTATTCCAGATCAGCCACTTTGGACGCTTGATTCATTTATCTGGCAGGCTGAGCTGTCTGCCCTGTCATTTTTACATCAGATCCTGGGTTGATTTATAGGATCCCAGTGAGTCTGCTAAGCCCACACTCTGAAGGTAAAGTGCTGTGCTGCCACGTTGTTCACGCCTCCATGCAAGTCTTGTGGAAACGGTTGTCTCATCATGGTAAGCCATCCTCCCCAGCCTGGATGCCAGCCTCTGCTCTGCTGAGCTCTGACCCTCAGACAAACTACGGGGCTTCTTCTGCTTTGAGTGTGCCCTTGGCTTTGCCTGCCTATCTCTGCTCCACCTGCAAAATTTCTCCCAGGCCTCCAGTTCCCTGGGGTCTTAACCTCTGTCTTGACAGAGCCTGTCCGAACAGCAGGCTCAGGTGGGCCCCCAGGGCCTCCAGTCAACTCCCTAGAGCCATCATGTCCTGATGCCCTTGACCTTGCTCATGTATCATCCCGGGAGCATAATGTGTCACGTGAAATCAGTAACTCAGGTCACAGAGCCTTCAGTGTAGGCGAATGGTTACGCCTGGAGCCCACAGTGGCCAGTCTCTCAGAAGGTGAGGATGGAGAAGGGAAAATTCAGCCAAGAAGTAGGCCATGGCTGATCTTTTAAATGGATTTTATCTCCTGATTCAGTATCTGACAATTCAGGTGTCTGCCAATTTTTTTTGTAAACTGTGTTTCTTGGAAGTGTCATCCTTTACTCTTTCCCATGGAAATTTCTAGAACTGAGCTCTGCTTCACTCTCTGCACTCCAGCCTCCCTCCAGCTTCAGGGGGTTCCAGTATATCAGTCCAGAACTTCTCAAAGAGAGAAGAGACACAGACACAGGATCACAAAAGCAAATGTGGGAGATCCTGGCAGCCTGCCATTCAGGTGGGCATCTGAATAAAACTAGGGCCTCCATCATCACCGACCTTTCCTCCGTAGCTCTAACTTTGAGGACAAGATGCACATATGATATTTTATCTAGATAATAATTTGAAACTGCCTCACTGGTACCAGTGGCAGGTGTGGACTCTCTACACTGCTGGAACTTTGCCACCAGGGGGCGGTAGCTGTTGAAACCTATTTTCTTCATCATGACTGGTATGAGGTGTCCTGATTTGAAACCTATAGATGATAGGTAGAAATTGTCCAAATCACTGAATAAAACCTATAGATTTGGATATCACTGAAAGCTATACATTTAAAATCAAAATAGTAAATAGTAGATAATCGTATAGAGTAAACTTTTCAGTGTTAATCCCAAACTCAATTAGCTTAGCTTGTCTCCTCTCTCTCCTTCTCTCTCTTTCTCTGTCTCTCTCTCTCTCCCCTTCCCTCCTTCTCTCTGTCTGTCATCATTTAACATAACTAAGTCACAAAACATCTAACAGTTGACCTCAAAGCAAAAATTCAAAAGTTGTCATTTGTCTGTGGATCTGAGACTTATAACTCCCATTGACTACTGTCTTCCAGTTCAGTGATAAATTTATTTATTTCCATGTTTCAATTACCATGCTAATCTTTAGCCATGTCTTTACTAGAACGGGTCACCTAAAAAGGTTCTATCTTTTCCTCTGTGATTTGTATGTGTTCTCTCATATGCAAACAAAAAGGAAGAGGCTGACCCCTTAGCTTCCCCTTCAGGCCAAGTTCCTGGCTTGCTCTCTGAAACAGGAGAGAAATGATTCCCAGTTTATTCTGAAATCAAGACAAGCATCTCTTTCTCATAGGCATAGTTCCCAATAGCTACTGGCAGGGTCTGAGGACCTTTTGGAAGAGCTCCTGGTAAGATGGCTGCAGAAGCTGAGAATATCCCTCTCTAGCAGCTGGTCGAGCTCATTTGCAATTTTCATGAGCTCTTTCTTCAGCAGATTCCTCTAGCAACAATTTTGGGAACCTAATTTGAGCCTCTTCCCAGAAATGATTTTGAATATTACTATGGGAATTAAAAGCAGAATTATACTAGCTTAATAACGCTATGTGAGGGCCTGGCAGGATGGCTCAGTGGTCTAAAGCACCTGCTTGGGAAAGCTTGGGCGGCTTCAGGGACCACGGTTCGATCCCCGGCACCACATGCTGCACTAGCCCTGACCTTGGGGCGGGCTGAGCCGGCCATAAAAATGAGTGAATAAACAAATAAAGGTTCTGAAATAAGAAAAAATAAATAAATAAATAAAAATAACACTATGTGAGCCAACTAATTCTCCCAGCTTATATTCTATCTGAATCTATAATTTTTTTTACAAATTAATATCCTTTTTCTTTTTATACTTTCCTTTTTATTTTTTATTAATTTTAATGAGAAAGAAATAGCAATGAGACAGTTTCAAAATAGGTTAGTAAGACAGAATAATTATTACATTGCATGTTGTCTTTATGGTAGTTAATCAGACTACAAGATGCAGACACGATATCTTGTCTGAACAATATTAATGTAATGTTCTGTTTTTAAATAGGTATGAAAATATAAGAGAACACAGAAGCCAAAATGCTCACCTATTTTAACACCAAGAATAAAACCTCTAAGAAAATGTTGTTATATTGATTTAGATTGATTTATAAAATTGTACAAATATTAGAATTGAATAAAATGCTCTGAAAAGAAAAACAGCAAAAGTTTTCTGCCTTTAAATATTTCCTGACATTGCTTTACTGGTTGAATATGTACTGCCATATGAAACTATAGTTGTATTTGACTATAGACCTCCGATGAGCTCATGTTATTTTCATTTTTACATAATTAAAAAGAAATTGGAATTGCTTGGTAGGTAGCAATCATTTGTAGCTTATTATTCTTAGTTACTAGGCTGAACATATGACGTAGATTGCTTTGACTTTTTTCTCAATACAATTTGTAATTTTTTGTTATTAATCCATTTAATGAATTGGATTGTGTTTTGGGGGAAGGGTCCATAGGTTGTTTAGGGTCGAGTTTCACTACTAGATCGGGCTCGTAGTGATCCACCTGTTTACAGTCTCCCAAGAGCTGGGATTGCAGGTGTGTGCCACCATGTCCACTCTCAATTGCCCTCTCCAGTGCCCCAGGGGCAGGGCCTGCAGGGCAAGCCCTGGCCCCTGCACCTGCTTGCAAGAATTGAAATTATTTTTACTTGCTATGCTAAACACACAACATAAATGGTTTAGATTTTTTCTCAATACAATTTGTGACTTTTTATTATTAACCCATTCAATAAATTGGGAAGACCCATTAAATTCAAAGTGACAAAATATCATAAATCATTCAATAAAGAAACAGTAATTAGAATTCAGTCTTTATAAAAATCCCATGAATGGAATTTTAGGGTCAGAGGACACAAATGCTTTTAATCATTTTTGGACATCTAACCAAATTACTTTCCAAATGTGAATTCACACCAGTAGTGAAAGAAATATCTGTATTCTTTAACAATTTCCAAGGGGACATTTGATAACATTCCTTGTTAGTCTGCCTTAGATTTTGAGAATAATTAATTTCACCAGATTTTTTCACTCTGTAACTACTACTTTTACTGTCTATATTCCAGGTGTATAGCTTATGTGGATGGACTCATCTTGACGTAAGTGTAAATTAGGTTATTACCTCAGTCAGGCAATCAATATGCCCACTATCCCAGGTGGCTTCTCCACTCTGCCTCCTCCCCGTTACCCTCACTTCCTTTCACTGTCCTCGCCCTCCCTTCCTGACACTCTCCCCTTTCCTGTCTTTTAGTTTGAGTGGTAGGAGGCCTTAAACTTTCCTCTCGTGGCAACTCACCAGTGTGCAGCACAATATGATTAACCATGGTGTTCAGGTTGCACATTTGATCGGCTGAGCCTGTGTGGTGGCAGCTTTGTAGCCTCGGACCCGAAGATCCTCCCGAGGAGCCAGTTTTACCTTGGTTCTGTTTGACACTCTTCCTTGATGCTGCATAAGAGTCTATCTATCTATCTATCTATCTATCTATCTATCTATCTATCTATCTGTCTACCCATCTATCTATTTATCATCATCTACCTATCATATTTCTGGGAATTGAACTCAGGGTATGCGCCACTGCATCAGCTTTTCATAAAATTTATACTTTTTAACTTTTCAGTCATTCAGGGAGAGTCTTGCTAAATTACCCGAGCTGGGTCTGAATTTCTGCTTTTCATTCCTCAGTTTCCAAAGTCTTAGTATTCTTTCCAGTCACTTCTCTGGTCTCTGCTCCTACCCTTTATCTTTTCTACAGAAGTTATATTTTCCATCCTTTCATTATTTTCTATTTAGATAATCATTTTAAAGAGGAAAAGACTCATGTTAGATCTAATACTGAAAGAATTTAAAGATCCAAATTGATGGTAATGGAAACATGAATTTTTTGGCTTTTAAAACCTCTCTCTTTATGGTTGCATTTCTTCCTGCTGAGCTATATCTTCTGAATCTTTAACCTTTGTGCATATGTGATGTTATTTTTTTCATCCAGTTTCTGGCAAGCTTTTGTTCCTCTTGGGATCATTTGTTCATTAGTTCAGGTCACTGACATTACTTGTCTTTTCCAAAATGCTAGCCCTGCTGCTCCCCTCCGCGGTGTCCACCATGCTGTACGGCTGTCTCCTGTGCCTTCTTCCAGGTCAATGATGGTGAAATACGACCGCACTCAACGCGAGCCTGCCCTCTGGCAGACATTGCTGGACATGCTCTTTAGGCACCGATCATAAGCCATGGATAATGCGCAAGTGCAGAGTTATCAGGCAATTGCAGCCCGTGGAACTGCCAGTGAGTCACACCTTATCTCCAACGCTCCAGAAAGAGACCTGGAGAAACAGATCTCTTCTGGAGGAGAAAGAGCCATCCCTGCCACCACCTCACTCTGTGATGGTGGTGATCACATCCATACTGCGCCTCCACCAATTAAAGAGCTTGAATGGCTTCCTTTCAGGACTCAGTCTGGTGCTGGAACCCCTCACTTCCTTTGGAAGATGGCTCCGCACTTCACACATCACCGTTGCCTCAGGCCTCACCTTTTTTCTGGATTTGCACCCTCTGTTCTCTCCCTGCTCCCTCTCAGCCACCAAGAAGCTTCGCGCTCTTTCACACAATGGGCACCAGTGTTGCCCTTGCTCCGGTATCAGCTCAGGCTTCCTCTTGCTTGCTTCACCTTCCCCATGGAGTGCTTCACATGCATGACCTCTTCTTCACTTCTTCATACATAATTTCAGACACGGAGCCAGCTTTCTTCCTTCTGAATCAGACCAGGAGGTTGTCCTAACCAAAGCTACCTGGACTCCACTTGTGGGATCTAAGTAGTTCCTCGAATTCTCATCACACGGGTGTGTTGGTCCTTGCTTCTCAAGGTCCATGTCACTCCACTTTTATCCCCTTCAGCACCCCACGATATCTCCTCACCATCTCCTTCACAGTCTCCTCCTGCCGCATTCTTCACACATTAGTCTGTTCCAGGCTCTATCGTCAGCTTCATCCGCTCTTTTGGTAACCTAGCTACTGCCATTCCATTAACTTGCAGGTACATAATTTCTGTCTACATCCATTTCTAGCTTCACCCCTGACTCGCCTCGTGCTTTGCATACATTCTTACTCTCTCCAGTATCTTTTCTCTCAGGAGATGGAAATGCCAATCTCTAAAGCTGGATTTCCCATCTTCTCTCAAACCTGCCTATTTTCCCAGACCCTCCCTTACCTCGTGACACCATCATGTGGCCCCGAACAGGGAGTCATGCAGCCATGCCAAAGTCTTCTCCTTCTTTCACTTTTCAACCTCGGTCAGTCTCCAAGCCCTTCCTCAGAACCTCCTCACACCCACAAAGCCCTGCTCCCCCTTCTCTCACCCTGTGGGCTCCTGTCCCCACTCCCTTGATTTCTTGCATTCTTCTTTTGAATTTCCTACTTCTAGTCTCTCTCTAACATCGGCTCTGGGTGCTGTCATCAGCAAGGTCAATCTGAAAAACAGAAACAAAATCCAATGGCTTCCTTCCCTCTCCAGCAGTTGATCTGACAACTGAATGTCTCTGCAAAGACTATGAAAAATGTGCAGGCACAGACACTTTGAAGTTGATGGCAGGGAATTTGGAGACTCCCTTTCTGGATCCTGGGTTAAGACCTTTCCTGTAGGAGCAAGGCACTTGTCGGATTGGTGGTCCGACCTGTGCCTGCTGACCTAGCTTTATCCTCTTCCGCCTCAGGCTCCTGCATTCTGCATCAGCTCTACCATGGCCTAGGCACTCCCTGTTGCCTCCTACTTCTTTTGATGTCTCAGGGCTTTCCACTTTCTGATGCTTCATATCCTGCTCCTTCCATGCTGCTTGCCTGGCCAGTGTCTCCTACAAGGCAGGATGCCTCCAGCAAAACCTTTCTCCCAACCCCAACTCTCCTTGTGAAGTTCGCTGAACCATCTCTGAATCTTTACAGCAAACAAAACATCAGCGCTGCTGTCCCTTCACTAATCAACCAAAATGATGCCCCACTTGCTCTTATGGCTGTTCACAAAAATGGAAGAGACAGTGATTAGAACAATATCACTTGGAGCTCCTGGGGGTGGGGCAAGTGAAAGATCTTTAGATCTTCCATGCTTCCAATCTCATTGCTTGGACTGCACTCGCTTGATCACATTACATATGATTAGTCACTGAGCCAGAGAATTCAACCCACCTGTGAGTGTTAGGGAATCTTCAGCAGCCATCCTAAGGGCTCAGCCACAAGAAATCGCCTAACCTAGAAGACTGTAGTTCAACATTGCTCTTAGTAACTGAACAGTGAAGGCTGATAAAAAATGTAGAAGCATGATTTTCCTCCTCTTAACTCAGTAATTCATCACATGACTGTATAAGCAGCTGCTCTATAGCCTTTGGTGCCCTCTGCTATCCAGAACTAGTGCTGAGACTTGGGTCAGAGAGTGGCCAATAATAGCTAAATAGGAAGAAAGACCTTGAGAAGTAGATAGGCTCTTTAATGAGAGAATGTGAGTAAAAGGCAGCAAAAAATATCAGGGGGTGGATGAATTACAGAAACAAAGGGAAACTGTTAGACCAGAGCAGAGGAGAATAGGATGCTTTGATTGAAACTCCAGACCAAAATGTAGAATTTTCCAAAATGTGTCCCTAGGGCTGGCTGTCTTTAGTATAAACATGCCAGGGACACTGGGTCATAGATGCCAGAGTCTGGAAAGTAGGAGATAATTTAGATTGCAAGGCACCAAATGGGTTTTCACTCCTACTTGACACTGGCGAAGGGTCACTGGCAAGTGACCCTGAGCTGTCATCAGACCTCCAAGCCTCTGTGACATCACCTGTAGAAGAGGAGTTGGCCTGACTGATCTCAAAGTCCTTTCCAAATTGGAAATTCTGTGGTTCTATGATGGCATAGATAGCACCACAGAGCCCAAGGCAGTCTGGAAATAAACCATCCAGTGAGATTAAAATGAGATGAGATAACAAAGTTAGAAGTCTTAGTTGACCAGTAACATTGCCCTGAGGCTAAATTAGGAAAAAGGGTCTTTCATTCTTATTTTATTTTGCTGTAGCTTGTCTACTCTGCATCCATTTTATGGAAACCATATCATCCCCAACGCCCCACTTATACTCTGCCCCCAGGCCCCACCCTACTGGGAGCCAGAACCTTGACTCCATCTCCTCTCCTCCCAGGACTCTAACTTTGCAGAGCCTCAGTGCCTTTGATCTCATTCCAAGTATTGTGGAGAGGAATCACCTTCTGTCACAGATAACTCAGATCTTTCTGGGACAAGGACAATAGCAAAGCCACCCTGGGCAACCATGTGGGTCCCCCAGGGAACTCTCACCCCAGGACGTCCAGCTGAGTGGCTTCTCTGTGTTGCAAGCACCATTATGTGACAAGTAGAATGGTAACAGGAATTGGAATCTTCTACCAATCTTAGAAGATGGCCAGGATATCCAGTAAGGAGCGTAGCTGACACCACTTCTTTCCTAATGCAAGGTGACGTTTTTGTCATATAAGTAGCCCTGGACAGTAGGAGTGTCCTAGTGTATGTCATAGGATTTTCAAGGAAATAGCTTTAGATTTAATATAGGATGCATAACTCATAGGATTACTTTATCATAGTCTCCGAAAAAGTCAAATGCTAAAAGAGTGTGGGATATCTACCAGCACACTAGAAACCCAAAAAGTCTGACTGAGGGCCTGGATCTCACAGTAATGTCCTATAAGAATCCAGCTGAAGACCTAAATCCCAGAGCAACATCCTTCATGTGTCCAGCTGAAGGCATAGAGCCCATGACAACGTCTCATGCAACGCTGTACTGGGAAGGCCCAAAGATCAGAGGTGAAAGCTAGGAAGTCTGCACCAGTGGGACGAGAGATCTGTGCCAGCTGGCTGAGGGATCTGCAATGGGCCAGCAAGTGGTGTTCAAGTTAAGAACCAGAACGCCCCTGAAAAGTACCGCAGCCATCCTCAGCAACTGTGAAGATCTCAGCTCCTCCACTGATGAGAACAGCTGAGCTCATATCAGGAAAACCAGCATGACAAGCTTCTCCAGTTGCAGCCTGCCGCCTTTCCTCCTTAGGTGGCCTTCCACATCCAAATCCACAGAGATTCAGCGCATCTGGGTGTTAGAAGCTGACCATCAGTTAATCCACCTCAGTGTACCATGACAGAATGGAAACAGAAGCTGGCATTGCTCTAGGATCCCACTTCTAAGTGGGATCATCATCCAGATAATGGGGTGCTAGAGAAGTGAAGTCTCCTTCCCCCACACCAGTCAAGTATGCACACGAGTCAAGTATGCACATGCTATCTGCTTTACTTCAACCTTGTGCTGGGTTGATATATAGCTCCCCAAAGCTATATATGCCAAAGCAGCCTAAAAAGACTCAGAAAAGTGCAAGTATCCATTTAAGTCTGCATGGGTGGGCTGTGGAAAAACAGGACATCAGAGCCAGCTCTGTTCATAGTGCAGCTTCCAGCTGCCTGTTGCCCCAACTCTATCCCTTCTGACACAGGCTCCTCCAGCACATTCAGACATTAAGCACCACTGACACTCTCTTGCCTCAGGACCTTGCAAGACCTTGTGCTGCTCCCTCTGGCTAGAGTACTTGTCTCTCAGTTGTTTGCTTGGCTTTCTCCCTGCTTTGCTTATGGATCCCCACCTCAGGGACATCTCTCCAAATCACAGCCTTGCCGTGCATGTCCTTTTGTCTTAGTTACTTTTTAACTCGTTGCTAGGACAAATACCTGACACTCAAAATGAAGGAAGGAAAGGTTTATTAGCTCACAATTCCTGGAGGTTTCACTCCATATTTGGCTGGCCAAAGGCTGAGTGGAGCAGGACAGAGAGCATCCAATTCATGGTGGCAGAACAGCAACAAAATGGTGACAGAGGCAGCCAACCAAACATGGCAGCAGAGCAACAGCTCTAGCTCTAGTCTGTCTCTCTATCTCTCTTTATATTCCATTGAAGCTCTCTACCTCAACCTCCACTTTAGGCTACAGCCATAATCCTGGAAGTACTTGGGCCCATAATCCCATCAGTACTAAAACCCATAATCCCAGAGATTGTGGATCAAGTCTCAAACTCTAGAAGTCTCTGCCCCCTAACTCACAAGGCTTTGTGGGGACAACTAGACATAAACCATAACACCTTTGTTATTCTCTGCTTTGTATCTCTGCAGAACACACTTCACCAACAGCTGGCACACAAGCATTCCTCAACATCTGGTTCTTGCTCTGGGTGCAGAACTAGGAACTGGGTTCAGACCTGGGCACCAAGGAGCGCGTTGCTCTTTTTAATCCATTGCAAGTCTCCACCATCTCCTTAAAGCCTGGTTCTTCACCCATGCCCATGTTCTCTTCAATTCTTCCAAAACCAAGAGTGGGGGCATAGTAAGTGTGCCTGAAATCTGCAGAGTGAATGCCTATGTGGCTTCCATGACTAGAGAGAGGGCAAGTGGAGAGGAAGGAGAGACCCAAAACTGGAGTTCACAGACACGTTGGGGGAGAACATTCTAGCCTCAGGGGCAAAGGGTGCCCAGGCTGGGACCTGTGGTGACCTCTCTTCTAGAAAGCCAGTCACCTCCTTCCTACAGAAAGGGGCCAATGGGGAGATCCAGAGGCACTTGCAGTGTTCATGTTAATGCAACATGGAGTGAGACTATTTTTCACTCAGCTACAGGTTGCTCTTAGGCCCTGGGCAAACATGAGACATTATCAAGACAATGCCAAGGTCAGTGGGACAAACTGAGGGTACCATATGTTCAAATGCAGAGGTCTTCCAGGTTGAACTGGCCCCTCTGTGTGCCCCAAAGCTCCCTGTATCCATTTCTAGATGCATACCCAGCATGTTGTTTGACACAGGGGGTGCCTAATCATCTCAGGGCTGGACTGTAAGGTTTGATGACAGCGCAGTGAGCACAAGCATGGGCTTTGGGATCTGGGTTTCTAGGTTGCAATCTAGGTTCCCATACTTAGTAATGGTGTAGTACTGGTTATACTACCAAGTGTTCTGTGTGTCTCTTTGCTTTCTGTGGAAAGGAAGCATTAATATTTTCTTCATAGGATTGTTTTGAAGATTAAATAAATGAAAATATGGACAGTCACAGGGCCAAGCTTGCTGTACGTTTTTAGTATCTGCAAATACTAGCAGAAGCCTGGCACATAGCAGGTTCTTCTTAAAAGGCAGTCAGTGCAATGGAAGGATCATGGCAAGGACAGTGCCATTAAAGCAGCTAATTTATCGCCTAGAATGAGGGCATCTGGGATGGAGGGAAACCCTCCCCACACAGCTCGCAGACAAGAGTCCTCTGTCTGGTGGGCTCAGGAAGCCTCATCTCAGCCAGAGCCAGGGAAATAAACCAAAACAGTTTCTGGTTATTAAAGCCTGGAAGGATGGATGGAGTTTGTAAATATGACTGAAAACATAGTCTTGGTAACTAAGCAATTTGGCAAAGTTTCCCACTCTCAAGAGGAAATTTCCCTTTGAAAACTAGAATAACAGCGCACAGAAATGACTTCATGCAGGACTTCGGGCATGTGTCTGTGAGGGCCATCTCTCCTCTGAGATGAAGGGCCATCAGAGACAGGTCAGGTGTGAATGTGGGATTCCCTGTCCTCTCTAGGCACAGCAGGAGGTCACTTTTACTGGGTCTTCCCTAGCAACAGCAATGTTTTCCCCTAGATCCCTCTCACGACCTCCTGCACACTTTCTGCAGGATGTGCCCTTCCAGATGGGGCTTTGGCAATCTACTTAGAGTTATGCATTTCAGCAGGTTGTGGGTGGGCTTCCTCTACCCGTCCTTGCATCAGGGTTGTTTGGAATCCAGAATGCTGGATACAATAAAAAAATACAAACCTTGGGAGTAGCCATCCTGCTCCCAACAGAGCACGATACCTGGACCTTGGCCTTCCGGGTCCAGGGCCGGTGCCCAGTGCCTCTCATCACTTGCACAGGCTACACACTGGCTGTTTCAGGAAGTCAAATTCTCTAGACCCCCTCACCTTCCTCAGAAAATTGCTTCCTCACAGAACACATTTTTTTTCTTTTTTCCTCATAACCTCCCAGTTTTTTTTTTCCAATTCTGTCACCATCAAATATAAATCAACCTCATGGCACTTGAATTCCTTACCTCAGAGCTTAAACACTCAGCCTTATAGAACATTTAGGGTACCCAAGTTCAGCAGCAACCATATGTTATTGTTTTTTGGATGAAGAAAACATCCTCTTAGTTCATCTACGGTAGATTTATTTTATTCCATTAAGATTCACTTGAGATCATGTTGGGCAGGGTCAGTATGAGAACATTCTTTGCCCCATCCCATGACTGAAAGCTGATCAATTTCCAAAACAATTCTGTTTATAAAAATCAGTGAGGTTTGGAGCCAGGTTCCTCCAGAAATAGCTTCCTATTCTAAGAACTGGAGACTCTGATGAACTTTTTTTTTTTTTTTCCTTGAGACAGGGTCTCGCTATGCAGTTGAGGCTGGCCTTGAGCTCACTTTTGTAGCCCAGGCTTGTCTCAAACTCGCACCGATCCTCCCGCCTCAGCCTCCCGAGTGCTGGGATTACAGGCGTGCACCACCACGCCTGGCTTTTGATGAACTTTTTAAGTGAATTTAAACCCTAGAGTTGGGGCCTACAGCATGGTGCTTGGGAGGGCTGCCCTTACCCAGTATGTGCCAACCGTCTACTGACATTTCTAGGTCCAAGGATTCCTTGTGCACACAGACATCATCACTGCCGTCATCATCACCATCATTGGTAGAGTAACTGCTTACAGCAAGGGGAAGAGTCACCTAGGAAATGTGTGAAGAGGGTACCATAATGTCCACTGGTGCCTGTGGGCCGTGACAGTGACCATCAATATACCAGGAAACCTAGACCTCCTTCATTCTGAATATCACCACCAACGGCCCTCCAGTGGTGATCTACCAGCAATAGACACTCTAACTTTGCAGACTCACTTCTGTCCTCTCTGGACCAAGGGAGAGTTTGACTTATCCACAGCGTAAGGGGCTGGTTTACCCAGGGTCATCACTAACCTGAGGTAGTGTTGGACCTTGCATTTTGTTTGGATTTGGCAAGTAACAACGACGGTACATCTGCAGGCTGAGCATACCGAGAGCTGGGTCCACCACACACCTGATGTGTCCACCACTAGTCACCCCTTTGAGAAAGGCCCCTCTCTCTGAATGGACACATGACTCCTGGGTCAGATTTGGTGGTTCATACTGGTAGAAGCAGTTCCATAAAGGAAGAAGGCATGAATGAGAGAATGGGCACACAGAGTGAGTGTGGAAAAAAAAGCCAGAGGCAACAGTGCCTCCTCCTGGGGTATGTATTATCATCAGTAATACAAGAGAAAGAACTAACTATGACCATGACATTTTATGACTGTGTAAGCTTTGGAATTATACTGTAATTCCAGCTTGTTGCCAGTGACGCTGTAATTCCATTATACAATGCTGTCTTTGAAGTGGTAAATGGGAATTTTATGTGTTTTACACACACACACACACACACACACACACACACACAAAAAAAAAAAAAGAAACCAAGATATGTTCTTCAGCATATCCCAATATCCCATACCATAGGAAAAGAGAGTTGCAATTAGTTTATTCATGCAGATTCATTCGTTCGAAAGATACCTTCTATGGCCAGGCATTGTCCCAGATGTTGGAGACCTAGTGGTGGCAATGAGCATGGCTCTCATGAGAACTGCCAGTTCACTGTGATCTTGTACAGCTGTTGGTGATGAGCAACACCAGGCTCCAGAAATGGTCTTTTCACCCCACCCCTAATTCTCAGATGACTCCTGATGCAGCTATGGTCCTGGAAAATGGAAAATTTAGGCAAAGTATCATGATACACAAACAGGATATCTTGGTAGGTGGAAATCTCTGAAATCAGATTTCCTTGTGAATTTTTCTTCAGCTTTCTCACTTAAATGTACGTATTGTGCTATGGAAAATCACTTTGCATTGTGTTAAGGTAATGAATCTGACCAGTGTCCAGTTGTTTTTGCAGTCCACTCCTATAGTATGAAAGTCAAGATTAACTCTCTATTGCTTGAAAATAGACTCAAGTACTTTATGTACTAATGACCTTCCTATAGTAGCACTAGTGAGCTCATGATAGCAAGCTAGTTACTGCAGTACTTGTGTGCATGTTTTAATTTAGATACATAAACTCATGGGCTACAATAAACACTTTATAACAGATATATTTCCTGAAACAAAACAGCCAGAAAATACAATTTGCCATAAGGACTGTACAAAATAAACACAACCTCTAGATTAGTGAATACATTTCCAGAAGAAGTAACACTTTTAGAATTTAAAATTCATGTTTCATAACAATTTCTGGCCAGTGAATTTGCCTCCATTCAATTTGACAAGATTCAAAACAAGAATTTGCCAAATTATTAACATTTCTCTCCTTAAGTATCTTGGAATATTTGACTTACAAATATCCTCCATTTTCTATTGTGGCACTGCAAGAATAGGAACAAGACATTCAAGTAGTAACCAGAAGCTCAGTGCTTGTATTCTCAAAGTATTTGTGTAAAGCCCTTTCCATTCTGTCAGAACTCGTTGAAACGCTCATCTCTTCAGGCTCAGACATCACTAAAGTGAAGTACGACAGTGCAGGGCTTCTCACCGCTTGTGCACACCAAGCCTACTAGCATATAGCGGCCCGCTTCTTAAGTCCTCATGCTGCGTTGCACACTGATCTTACTTAAATAATTCATTCACATTTCACAATATAGTCCTGAAATGTAGCTCAGTGGAACAGCACCTGCCTGGCACGTATGAAGCCTTGAATTCAATTCATATATATGACCAGTGTCCAGTTGTTTTTGTAGCCTACTCCTATAGAAAGTCCAGTCCTATATATATATTATGGCAAGGTAAAACTGGGCCACTTCTCTCAGAGGTCCTTGCTTTTTTTTTCCACACTCAGCCTTTTAACACTCTTTCATTTCTTTTCCAAGTGAATTTGACTTATTATTCTGTATGTTGTTTTGTCATCTTCTGTGGCTGCTCCAAGCCTAACCAACGTTTCCAACCATTTTCTTCCCACAGTGATTTGATGCTCTCCCTCTCCCTCTTCTTCTCTCTCTCTCTCTCTCTCTCTCTCTCTCTCTCTCTCTCTCTCTCTCTGTCTCCTCTGTCTCTCTCTAGGTAGGTCAGTGCAAGGCAAATGATCTCATATTTGTTTTTCTATTCAGAGTTCTTACCATAAATAATGCTTGGCACCAAGAAAGAGATTGGAAAAAGTTAACTGGATAAATTAAATGGCCCATAAATGAGGACACAAGACCCCAAGGAGATATGTTTTTCTACATCATGGGGATGGATGAGGTCAAGGATGACAAAGAAGGGTGAGTGCTTTGTATGTATGGTGAGAATCAGTGGGTATGGGGTGGTGCCCAAATCCCAGCCACAGAACTCGCCCTAGCCATAGAAAGGACATTCTTCCTATGTCCTCCAAAATGGAATATTCTGGATCCATCTTCTTCTGGGTAAGAGAAATATATGGATCGCATTTTAATTTATCAGTACTTCCAGGGGTCAGTTACACTTTTGTGGGTAAGAATTCCCTGAAAATTCACAGGATAATAAAGCCTGTGTAGTGTAATCAAAAATCTACAATAACATACTCTTCTAATATGTAATTAAATATGGCAAATGAGCTACATGATCTTATCCCCTGTTCCTCTGAAAACTGAAATCACAGGGAAGAAAACTACATAACTTCATACAAACAATGCTGGATTGAAGAAGATCATGCTTAAACATGTCAGCTACAGCAGCAACAGGCAGAGAAGTAGTTAATGGGCTCAACAGAAGAAAAGAACTTACATTCAGTGGTCACTGAGGGAGCTAGTGGGGTCTCTGACATCACAGACTCCCAGATAACTGCACTAAGAACATCTGAAATACTAAAGAATGTGACTCCAGCTAACCTTTGTGTCATAAAATGATCATCTGGGTGTTTTACTTTGCCTTTCTGTTAAATTCTTTTTAGAGAAAAGATTACTCAATTGTCTCCAAACTTTTCCTGCTTAGTGAAGATAACACAAGCAGAGTATCTCTAATCCAAAAATTCAAAATCCAAAATGCTCCGAATTCCACAACTTTCTCACTGTTGGCTTGGTGCCACAAGCAGAACATGTTACATGTGAACCCAGGCAGCAATCATGCTATGCATAAAAACATAAGTGAATTTAGTGTTTAGACTTAGGTCTCATTCCCATGACATCTTTGATACAAATATTCAAAAATCTCAAGTCTGGCTCAGTCTGCATTTAGAGTTTCAATGGTCTCCTTCACAAGTTACTTGGCTTTTCTAGAATCTCTTCTGGGGCAATTTCTTGCTAATTTATCTTCCAGCAGTCACTCAGTCAGCAGGTAGGCATAGGAGACAGCCCAGGAAGCTTGCAGGTGTCTTGCCTCCTCTGTGGTTGATGCATGGGATTTAGTCCTCAGGGCATGTTCAGGGCTAGGACATGGGGATTTCCAACCTGCTATGGTTTGGTTTATATCTACCTTGTTCTTTCAAGCTCACATGGACTCCGAGGTGCACCTTTTGGAAAGCGATTGGGTCATCGGAGGGCTATCTTCACCAGTGGTTTAACCTACTGAGTAGTTGAGGGTGTGACCTGGAAAAGAGTTTCTCCTTCCTAGATCTTCCTTTCTCTTTTTTGCTTCCAGAACATCATAGAACAAATAGTTCTCCTCCTCTAGATCCCTCTGACAAGTTGTTTCTGTCTGGGGTCGAGCTGACCATTAATTTTGTATCAGCCAAAATATGCCTCTCTTTCTTCAAATTGTGAGTCAGATATTTTGCCTCAGCAACAAGAAAAGTGATGCAGAAATAGCCTCACCCACTGGTCCCAGGGGACCAGAGCACTGAACAATGAGCCTGTCCTGGAAAACATGTTTATCATCAAAGAAACAGCTTTAACCTCCCAACCTGAGCCTTCCTGTTGGGGGTGAGTTTGTCCTATTCAGGGAAGGGCTCTAACCTACCTAGAATAGTGTAAGCAGCCTCAATTACTAGCAGAATCTCGGTTAATTTTGAACATCTGAAAAAAAATTCTCTTTCTGGGTTCCTTTCTTCATTCATCCCAATGTTTATTCAAATATAGCTCTGAAGATAAGGAATCCCTTCTTGACGGGGTGTCCAAAACTGTTTGAGTATTATTTTCTTGGGCTTTTTCTCATCATAACTCATAGACAAATGATAAATAATTTCATGATAAAATGGCTCAAATTTATTTCTTCACGCTTTGAACTCAACTTTCTGTCTGGTCTCCATAGAGATCCCTGTATAGAATACCAGTTCATGGTGCAGCACCAGGTAAGGGACTTTTTTACATGAGTGTGAATCTGCTGGGAGGGCCCAAGATTTCCACAGGTGAAGTCCCAAAGATTAAAGAATGCACATATTCAAAGCATCAACAATAATGGCAGGCAGCATGGAACAGAGCAGAGGGCACAAGAGAGCCACTTTATTGTATAATTTTTACACAGGTTGCTATCTCATATTTACATTCTTACATAGTGCCCTAACCAGTGCATATGTGTTGACCTGTGTCAAGTTGCAGTTATATAACTGTATTCCACTGTACGTTTGTGTTAGACAAATGAAGTCACTTCATTGGGTGGCCTTAGACACTCCTGAGCTTTGAAGTAGTCTGAGTGGCTCCCCACAGTGAGCCTCACTGATCAACTTCATCAAGGCTGAGAAGTACAGGATCAAGTACTTGCTCGAAATGGGAATGTCCTGTCATAGGTTCTTCTGGCCTCATCAAGTGTCTAGAAATCATTCTGAGTCATGACAGGCCATTCCATTGAACATCCATAGGAAGCAAGTAATTATAGGTGTAGGTGTCTGTCAGAGCATGAAATAGCAGATCTCTGTGGACACTTAATCTGTGATGTTAATTTCCCCTGTGGATCAGTGCCGATGTGTTTTGATGGTAGGTACCAAGATATAGTGGCTCCATTATACTTAGATTGACACCTCTTCTATCCCATCTAAAAATCAAACCCCTTGAGCTTTTTCAGTGTCTTGCTGGAAAGAAGTTGTGGTGATAAGCCAATTAATGTGAAAATTAAAAGGCTCAGATTGTTTGCTTTAGGAAGTCCTCAAAGTAAGAAATGCAAGCTAGTGCATTTCTAATCAAATGAGCAGTCTCAGAAGCCAAGGAGTTTCATCTTCCGTTCCCCAATCCCACCCATTGTCACTGTGACATCATAAGAGGCCTCTAGTAGGGGTACAGAAGGGCCCACCCATGGGCCTAACAGATGGTAAGCTCTGATGTGCCTTTCCTTAAGAGTGTTTGAATCACTAGCATTTTTCATTATTTTGATTCATTAAGAAAGTAGTAATGATTGTTAAATTTTATGTATCATCTTGACTAGCCAGGGGTGCCTAGTCAAACAGCAGTCTAATTGTCACCATGAAGACATTTTGTAGACACTGAACATAGACATTTCTTTCACTTTCACTAAGGATGATGTGGCATAATGTGGATGGGCTGAGGCCACCAGATGAAGACATTAAGAGCAAAAATTGACACTTGCCAGGAGGAGAAACTTCACCTGGGTTTCTAGTTTACCAATTGCCTTGCACATTTTAGATCCAAACCTTGTTACCTGTGTTCCCAGCCTTCAGGTCATCCCTACAAACTTGAGGCATGCCCACTCTGTAACCATATAGGCCAATTGTTTAGAACAAATTTTATATCACAAATCTCCTACCAGTTCAGTTTCTCTAAGGAATCCTGTCTGAGATACTTGGAAAAACATGAAGACATAAAACCATGAGAAAATAGAACATCTCAATTGGGGGCTGTGATACAGTGACTGAGAAAGCTTTTCCACTTCTAGGGGGTTAGATGCCATCTTGTCCATAGGGAAGCATGGCTGGGAACCAAAAAAGAACAGACTCTAGTGAATACTCAGCAACTTCACTTTTTTTTTTTCTCCTTGGTACTATATCCCAGGATTCCTAAAGGAAAGCTATCTCAGAAGCAATGGATCACTAGCCGTCTTCCTTGGCTTAAAGTGTAGATGGAGCTACTCAGCTTCAGTAGAGTCTATGAGGGAAAGATAATTCAATTCCCAGGCTCCAGACTAAATGATGAAAACAACAGCCACAAGTATGTCTAACAGCAGTCCCCAGTGTGTTTTAGCACCAGGAATTAGTTTCATAAAATATAATTTTCCCATAGACCAGGAAGAGGAGAATGGTTTCAGTATGATGCAAGTATATTACATTTATTCTGTACTTTATTGCTATTATTTTTGAATATGTAATACAATAGTTATATAAATTACCATAATGCAGAACCAGTTGTAGCCCTGAGTTTGATTTCCTACGACTGGACAACCCTACAAGGAGGTGATGGGAAACAGTGATAGCTAAGTTGTTCTGCTTTTGTCCAAGCTACTCCATAATCCCATTTTGGCTGCTGTCACTGAAAGGCAACCTGCTTCACAAAGTGGATTTTGGAAATGGAAGCAGGCTTTCCAGTGCTTTTGTCACAATCTCAGGACATTATGCCTTGATTTTAATCCAGAGTGTACAGAGAAATGAAGTTGTCTCAAACATACTTTGAAGGCCACCATGTCAGTTGTTGTCTCAAGTAATTGATCTTCTTCTAGCACAGAGTCAAGTCACCTGACTTATTCACAAATGGCTTTCAGATTCATTCTTTCGAAGCTCAGAGATTGTTTGCAGTGGAGAAGTGATTCCCAGACTGTTCTGAAAGCTGACATAGGTGACCTTGCCCAGTGGGGAGAAAGAAGTCCCTTGTTCCATCTCTTTCAAACTCTCTGCTAATATTTGAAACATGTCAGAAATTCCAGTGTTGTCTTGTCACCCTCAAGATTCCAATTTGGCTTTGAGTGCATCCACGTTATCCGCTATCTTGAGCACAGCTGCCGTTCTCTCTTAAAGAGATGGGCTGAGTTCATTCAGCAGATTGAATACATCATCCAAATAAGCAAATTATGAGACTCATTCCACTCAATGAAATATGCTGACAGGCATAGCTGGATTTTTTGTTTGTTTTTGTTTTTGTTTTGTTTTTTGAATCTGTGAAGTGAATCTCTTAACTGACAAACTCTAATCTGAGATCTACCTTTCAAAAGTCATCTCGCTTCTATGTATAAGATATCTATCCTTTGCGTCCACATCCCTATAGAGCTGTGACAGACAGAAATAACACAAGGACCTGGACCATAAGGTGATTTATGATTTTATTCACATCCTACGAAACATGAAGTCAAGTTGGCACTTTTTGACAACCCAGAATTCCTTCATGAATATCACAATATGTAGACTGATATTCAGAAGAAACCTCTTTGACCCAAGTAGTGAAACCACAACACGTTCCAGTGATTGCAGCTCCTGTCTGTACATATACAAATGTAAAATGACCAGTTTAGTTTTCCTTATATATAATCATTCAAAGACTTGAATAGTGCTGCAGCTGTGGTGTTGGTTGGCTGAACAAAGTATCTTCATGTACAGTTTACTGAAAAACAGTTAACACAAGAGCAAACATTTTTGCCTTGTTAACATCAGTCCATGGATCATGCTAGATTGTGTATCATAATGACTCATTAATGTTTTCTAATAATTGTGCCTCAATATCCTCTGTAACTTATACTCATCTAACTATAGTGTTAACAAAAAGAGCAACATATGCTACGTTTCTGTATTGTTGCTTTTAGTAAAAGTTTATGCCAATTGTTCAAGCAGGATTAACTTTTCATCAATAGTATATGGCTTCATAGATTTATCAGTGCAGTTATCCATTAAGACTCACACTTTCAGGCTGGCAAGATGGTTCAGCAGTCTAAAGGACCTGCTTAGGAAAGCTTAGGTAACCGCAGGGACCACAAGCACCACATGCTGTGCTGGCCCTCAGGACAGGCTGAGCCAGCAAATAATAATAATAATAATTAATAATATTAATGATAGACTAACACTCTCAAAGAGAATACATTTTGATGAAGTTATGGCCTTCCATATTTGATTTAGTTCTTTGGGTTCATTTTGTTTTCTTTTGGACAAACTCCAAAATCTTGTCTTTTAATATAAATTTCTTGGTATCCGTCAGTGCTGATTTCCATTTTTTGAGGTTCAGTGGCTTTAGTGGATAGCTGGTGGCCACATATTATATGAGATGGGCTTGGAATAGGTCAATCACCTGTTGCAATGAACTCATTTAAGTACAACACCTAGGATTTCCTTTTCAATGCAACTTTCTTCTTTGGCAGTCATAGAGTCTTCTGCTGTCTCATCATTGGATCTTCTTTCCTTTTTTCAGAGAATCTCTGCAGTGACGCTTTTTCACTGACACCAGAATACATGTACAAAGCAAAAAAAAAGAAGAAATGGAAGTCATAAATAAAATAATAGGTGGGCCATTTTTGGACTAAAACAAATGACAGCTCTGAATTAAAGCCTGCTATCAGATACAGCTGCATAAATGAAGTCCATCAACTTGTTGCGCCTGTGGTCTTTGTATATGCAGTTCACAGGTGGGCTCATGTGTGCATGAGCATCTAACCATGCTGATGATTTGACAAGAAGTGGAGATCAAATGGGAATGGAAGTAATGGGGAGAGGTAATAAACACAGTTTTCCTACTACTGTGAGACCCAGTTCCTAATAGACCATCAACTATTATTGATCCTTAGCCTGGAAATTAGGGGCCCTGATCTAGAAGAAAACCCCTCAGTAATATCATTTCAGATCTTTTTATAAAAATAATAAATAGTAATAATAATAAGAACAATGATGATAATAACAGAAAAAATACAGAATTTCACCAAACAAGATGCTAGGAATTCAGCAATCATTATATTACACATTGTTGTCTTCAAATCAGTTGTTCAGATTTCCAGATATAAGCATGCGAATTGGTCAAAAAGTTAAAAAGAAGAAAAAAAGACCAGTAGAAATCAGCAGTATGATTATCCAAGCTATCCTGTGAGTATACGTATATATTTTCCCTTCCCTCTTTTTTCACTCTTTTCCCTCATCCCAGTTGTTCACTCCCTCTGAGCCACTTTTCCCTTTCACAGCATTTACTGTAACTTTCAGATTTTATTTACTCTTTCAGCTTCTAATGCAAGGGAGTCAGTATGATATTTATACATGTGGGGCAACTCAAATGTCTATCAACTGAGGAATGGCTAATAGAAATGACATTTTTACACAATGAAATACTACTCAGTTATTAAAAAGATAAACTCAATATTTTTATAGGTAAGGGGATATAACTAGAGACCGTGCTCATAACTGCAATAAACCATTTCAGAATTTTAATCCATACAGACTGAATAAATAGAAAATGAAACTTTTTCATTAAATAAAACAGCAAAAGAATTATTTGAGGAAAATTATGGGGACAAGGCAAATTATAAAATAAGATTAATGAGACCAATTGACCTGCTTATCCATTAGAGCACACATCCTGGGTGGCACATTTGATTTTTGTTACTGTTTTTGTTTCTGGAAGCACTCATGCTTCTGAGAAGTGTTCTACAAATTTTCAAGTGAAAAGCAATCACTGCATGAAGTAACTTTGAAACCCATCATGAACAGGACAGATACTGAAAAGTGCATGCCTCTCTACATGTGATTCTTGCTTTTGTTCACCTTCTTTATCTGATTGCATTAAGATCATGCATGATTTAAAAAAAAATATCATGTATGATAATTTAACAGTCTATCTTTTCAGTCCCTGATACTTAAAATTAACCAAAAGGTTGAGAAGAGATTACATATTTCATTACAACTCTATTCAGACCACATGCCATATCGGCCCATCCCTGGTGTAGTGGTGCGTGCCTCTAATCCCAGTTCAGGGGAGGCTGAAAACAGGAGGATCTCTATGAGGCCGATATGTGTAGTGAGACTCTGTACTAAATACATAAATAATAATAATTACTTTCTTTTCAATGCTGGACATCAAATCCAGGCCTTTGCACATGTTAGGCACACACTGTACCACTGAATGTCACCCCTGTGCTGCCCTTGTCTTAAAATCTTTGAAGAGAAGATGGGTCACACCTTACCGCTTTCATGCTTAGAATAAATAGGACTCCTCTTGCCAGGTCAGTGGGTTAGAAATCTCTCTCAGTGTTACCATCCTACAGTTAACTCCACTATGGAACACATTAGAGTTAAAAGGATATCACACCAAGACAATCTAAAACAGGTACGAGGCCAACGCAGGCACACAATGAACCAGGTTGCACATACTATTTCTGGGCTAAATTCATTGGAAATGTTCTCCGTTTTCCTCTGTGACGTGTACAGATCTATTTCAAGAAGGTTTAAGAGGAGCTGGCCAGGTAGCTCCACATATTTAAGTGTCTGTTTAGGCAAACACAGGGACTAGATTTCATCCCTAGTGTGCTGGGGAGGTGCGGGGACACCCAAGAGTGCGCTGGTGTGTGCCTATAATCTAACCACTTGCAAGGCTGAGAACAGGACTGTAGGAGTCGAGTCCCCTTCCAGGTTCTCCTTTTGGTCCAAGAAGTCAATATTTGTAATCCCAGAGATACATTATTATAATCCCACCAATTCCAATCTACCACTTTTAGTGCAACTCATGTTGAAAGTAAAGACACTAAAACATTTATAATTATTGGGGAGCCAAGGGACTGTAAATCCAGCTATGAAGATGGATTTCCAAAACAAAGAGAATGACTCAGGGCCACCCCTGGATTTTATTCAGTAGAGTGACTTAAAGAAGAATGAGAGAACTGTGGGAAGTAAGAGAGTACTATGAGGTGGGCTAGGTATGTAGCCTACATTTACCTCTGAAATATGCAGAAAAAACAATCCGCATTATGCTATTGAGATAGTATCTAATATTTTGGGGGGTCTGGTGCTTCAGCTTTGATGTAATCTTTCAAGCCTCAGGAAGTCATAGCTCTGCTTTGAAGCTCAATCCCAGCTGGCAGCATGGAGCATTGGCTCTTCATCTTGTCTTTTTTTTAATTAAAATTCACTATTAACATTGTATAAGATATGTACATTTGGAATAAGATGGCATCTAATAAAAATGTGTACAATATCACTGTATTGTCACAGGACCCATTATTCAAAGATAATTTATTTATTATTGTCTTCCTCTTTACTCATACATAAAGATAAATATTTCTGTTTGTTGGTAAAATTGTCTAACATAATTTAGTGGATAGAATCACATAATTTTATAATAATATAACTACCTGTACATACTCTCATTTAAAAAAATACATTTATGATTTAAACACATCACATAATTCCCTTTTGTCAAATTATTTGATAATTTTATGTTTTTTATTTTTTACTTTTTTAGATTCCTGGTACCCCCCTAAAATTTATTTACTTATTTACTTTTCTTCTTTTGAGCTCTTACACTAGGGAATCTATACCATATTTGCCTATGTAGGTCTCATTTACCTCACTTACAAGTATATGTTCAAGATACATCCACTTATATATGAAGTCTTCTAGTTTATCATTCCTTATAGCTGAGTGATATTCCATTTTATGAAAATACCACATATTTTTCAACCATTCTTCAGTGATGGGCATTTTGGTTGTTTCCAGGATTTGGCTATCACAAATGGTGCTGCTATGAACATAGGTGCACAGATAACACTACGATATGATGTTTTTAATTCTTCTGGGAAAATTCCCAGTAGGGGTATAGCTGGATTGAATGGGACTTCCAGCTCTAGCTTTTTAAGGAATCTCCACATGGCTCTCCATAATGGTTGCACCAGTCTGCATTCTCACCAGCAGTGGAGAAGGATTCCTTTTCCCCCACAGCCTCTCCAACATTTGTTGTTGGTTAATTTCTTCATGGTAGCAATTCTTTCTGGGGCGACACAGTATCAAAGTGTTGTTTTAATTTGCATTTCATGAATGACTAGTGATGTGGAGCATTTTTTCATATATTTATTAGCTTCTAGTATTTCTTTCTCTGAGAAGTTTGTATTCATCTCAAATGCCCATTTCTGGATTGGATCTTTAAATTTTGAGGCCCTAGTGTTCCTTATTTCTTTATAAATTCTAGGTAGAAGAATTTTGTCTGAGTACTTGTTATGAATTTTTCAAAACTGTGGGTTCTCTTTTCACTTTGTTGATAATTTCTTTTGACATTCAAAAGCTTCTGAGTAAGAGGAGGTCCCAGTTGTCAATCCTTTCAAGTGTTACACATGCAGTTTGATTTTTGTTTATGAACTGCTTGCCTACCCCAATGTCTTCAAGATTTCCTCCTACTTTCCCTTCCAAGAAATTTCGTATTTCTGTCTTAATATTTAGATCTTTAATTCATTTTGACTTTAGTTTAGCGCATAGTGATAGACCTGGGTCAAGTTTTAGTTGATGGCATGTAAAGATCCAGTTTTTCTAACACCATTTGTTAAAGAGGCTGAATTTCTTCCAGTAAACATGTTTGGCCCCTTTGTTGAAGATAACGTGGCTGAGTGTGTTTGTATTTGCTTCTGCATCTTCTAATCTATTCTACTGATCCTCAGGTCTATTTTTTGTCAAAACTATGCTGATTGTATCACAGTAGCTTTGTAATATAGTCTTAAGTCAGGAATTGTAATTCTTCCTGCCTTGTCTTTGTTGTCTATGGTTGTCTTTGCTATACTAGGTCTTTTTGCTTCCAAATAAATTTTAGGAATGATTTTTCTAGGTCCATTGGAACCTATATGTTGGTGGTATTTTCATTGGGATTGTATTAAGACTGTATAAAAATTTAGGGCCTATGGCCATCTTTACAATGTTGGTTCTTCCTGTCCAAGAGCAGGGAATATCTTTCCATTTTCTGAAATCCTCTAGAATTTTTTCAGAGTACTATAGTTTTCATTGACTAAAACTTTTACTTCTTTAGATTAATTCCTAAGTATTTCATTTTCCACAGTGCTATTGTAAAAGTTATTGTGTCTCTAATTTCCCCTCAGTGTGTTTATTATCTATGTAGAGGAATGTTATCAACTTTTGAGTACTGAAATTGTACCCTCATATACTACTCAATTTGTGTATTATTTCAAGGAGCTTCTTGGTAGAGTGTTTCAGGCCTTTCAAACACAGTATCGTGTCATATGAAAAAAAAAAAAAAAGATAATTTAACTTCTTCTTTTCCTTAATCATGTTCCTTCTCTCTCTTTCTCTCTGTCTCTGTCTCTCTCTCTCTCTCTCTCTCTCTCTCTCTCTTGTGTAATGGCTGTAGTTAATGATTCCAGAACTATATTGAGTAGGAGTGGCGAAGACACCCTTGTTTTGTACCAGATCTGAGAGTAAAAGACTTTAGTTTTTCTCCATACAGAATTATGTTAGGTATTAGATTGTCATAGATAGCTTTTATCAGATTGATTTAGGATCATTTATCCCAATTTTATGTAGTACCTTGAACATCAGATAGAAGCATACACGTGTTATACAACTTTGTTCTGTATCAGAGATTTAAAGGTCCAGAGATTAGCAAAGTTTAGCTTGGGCATCTAACTCTAGTGCAAGCAAAATATCATAGAAAAATATCATAAATCTGCTCACCTAATGTCATCCATGAAGCAAAGAGAGAGAGGACAATGGGCTTGAGGGGTCAACAGCCCTTCAAGGACATCTTCTCAGGGACATTTCACCCACTGCATCCTTCCTCTAAAGGGTTCCACCATCTCCCAATATTGCCACTGTCTGAGGAACACATCTTCAATGAGGATGCCATTGGGACACCCTATATTCAACTGCAGCAGTACCCTAAGCCTACAACATACATAATTCTGAATAATGAAACATTGGAATCATAACCTTTAATCTTAGACAAAAAAAAACTGTCTGTAATGTATTAAATATACATGTATTTTAGATTCTGGAAAGTAACAAACGAAAAATCTAGAATAGGTTTATCAGAAGTCACTCACTCCCATTACACATAACATGCTGCCCTTACTCTAGACTCCTTACTGATACCCAAACATATCACAAATTATTATTTTTTTTAAAATTTTTTTATTTTATTTATTATTTTCATTCTTGTTTCAGAACCTTTGTTTATTCACTCATTTTTATGGCCGGCTCAGCCCACCCCAAGGTCAGGGCTGGCGCAGCATGTGGTGCCGGGGATCGAACCGCGGTCCCTGAAGCCACCCAAGCTTCCCCAAGCAGGGGCTTTGGACCACTGAGCCATCCCGCCGGGCCCGTATATCACAAATTATAATACCATACTTTTCTTTAGTCTGGTCCTTGGACTTGAACATCTTTCTTTCCTTTAAAAACTATGCTGAATGCCCCTTCTTTGATGAGTCCTTCTCCAGAGGAGCAGAACCAATCAGTCTCTTGTCAAAAGTTTCCACAAAGAGGGCCCTGGGTTTCTTCATAGTATATTGGGGGTGAGACTTGAGAGGTTTTGTGGCCATCTTCACTGCTTGCACTAGAGTTAGACGCTCACGCTAAACTTTGCTAATCTCTGGACCTTTAAGTCTCTGATACAGAACAAAGTCGTATAACACGTGTATGCTTCTATCTGATGTCAGCTGGGTATCTGGGCCAGAGGACCATAGTACTATCATGGCCACCTAAATCAGCATGTATGCCCCAAAATTTGAGTCCGTGGGATTCCTGCTGTGTGTCAGGCACATTTTCCATACTGCTTTGCAGTATGGGTTAAAGGACAAGCTTACACAAAATGAGTTTTCCTTCATTTCCCCTTCTCCTGAAAATTATTAATAAATATAGGTGGATGTCTTTCAGAAAGAAAAATCTTGGTGCTTTAAAATAGAGAAAAAGTTCTCCCTAGAGCACACTTATAGGCAATCTAGCATGATCCATTTTGGAGTAGGCTTTCCGTCTCGGCATCTTTCTTCTTTTTAAAATTTTTATTAGTACATATGTGCAGTACATAATGATTCATCATGAGGAGATGGAACATGGACATAATGCGTCCTTGTTCTTTTTTGTACTGCATCTCTCTTTTGTGAACATTTTTATTATTTCATAAAACTTTGACATTGCAATTCAGTTTTGTGCATTTTTCCAGCTTCCAGTTTGCTTTGAGGTTTTGTAGCTATTGTAGCTGCCTACATGGCTACCTCTGTAGCTATGATAGACTTGGAGGATGACAACATTTTTTGTTTGTGACAGAAGAAGAAGGAGAGGACAAGAAGCAACGTATAGATAGTGCATATCTTACGTGATTTCTCTTCTTTGTGCTAACAGGCTTCTAGATCGTGTCTTATCCTTAAAAGATTGGTGGGAACTGGATATGAGGATTCACTTCCATACAAATCTCTCTGGCCAACTTCAACTCAGTTATGAGGACTCAGTGAACACAGCTTCCTAGCTGTACCAAGCAGACTCAGAGCAATCTACCACAACCCCAACCACATCAAAGCTAGAAACCCACAAAAGCTTGAAATCTTAAGAACTTATATGCTGTTACTCAGATGTAGGGCTAATGGTTCCAACAACCATCTAAGAAACAAAACCTGATCCTTAATAAGGATATTTTCTCCTTAATCTTCTCCATTCATGTCCCTCTCATCTGAAAAAGGCCAGCTCTGAGTGCTGGCCTGCGAGGTTAAAGCAAGTAGTTTCATTTACCCTTTTGCACTCCACTATCCCGGCATCATCAGGAAAACTGATTTTCTGTAACTGTCATGATTCTGTACCTAGGAAGCCAGTGGCCATGTTCTTTCATCATTTTGAGTCTGTTTCCAAATTTGAGAGAAGCACTATGAAAAGAACACATCATCCCAAAGCACTTGTAGTGGTTTTCTTTCAAGCTATCAATCAGCAAACATCAATGAGCACCTGTGTGTCCCCAGCAATGCTGTGAGCATTAGGAAGGAGTCAAAGAAGCCTGAGATATAGCCTTCTACTCAGCAGTGTCAAGGACTATCTGGAGAGGTGACCAAGGCTCAGTCAGTAAAATAATACTATGTTTTACAGATCAGGCCTTTACCTGTAATTGGATCCAATTTATATGAAGGAGAAGCTAATGAAGTCAGAGGACAAAGTTGGAGAACTGATTAAGAGTCACCAACTAGATCACCTCATGCCCAGACATTAGTGGGAAACTAGAGCTCATAGATAAATAAGAGAGGCCAGCAAAAAGCAGCTACTCTAGTGAGGGGCAAAAGGGAGCTTTGGAAGATGTCAGGAAAGCCAAACCTCAGGAGCGTCTACTCTGAGTGTCCACACTGGGTTCAGGGCTTAGGCACTGTTGGCCACTGAGGCCAGAAGCCATGAAGTCAGGCTAGTTACAAAGGAAAGTGAGTTAGCCCACCAGTGAGCTGGTGATGTCTACCACCAGATGTGAACACGCCGAGCCTGTGAGAGGAAAAGAATTGGACCCAACCTATATGAAAGATACAAATCCCATGCAAATCCCTCTGGTCAACTCTAACCCAATAATGGGACCTCAAAAACCACAAAGTCAGCTGGACCAAGCTGACCCAGAGCAGTTTTCCACAACTTCAATTGAGAACAGACAACAAATGAAGAAACAGTGAAGAAGGTAGACCAAGTTCATGGACAGATTCATGAATGATGCATCTTCCACTGCATTTCCAGGGAAGAGTAAGATATAGGCTCTCAGGGGAATGAGAAAATGTCCAAATGATTCCCATTTAAATGAGAATTCTTCCTTTACTTTAGGTTTGGTTCTGAAGTACATAAACCTTTCATAAAACATTAGCCTTCTCTTCCTAGGGTCTGACTGTCCAGTGGAAAGGTGCAGGGATATTTATGTGTTTTCTGGGTCATTGGAGTACTCCCATCGGATTCATTACCAACTTCACAATGGCCCTGGCCCAGGCTCTCACTTGGATAATTTATCTTTTCCCACCAGGGTGGAGTTCCCCCACATGGCGGCGGGTGGCAGGTTCAGTCCATGGCTAAAGCACTCCTGTTAAGATGCCCACCCAACAACAGAACTTTGCTTTGAGAAGATTGAACTCAATCATGATTTCAGTCTTGTTACTTTCTTAAGGGTAGATTTTAAAATAAGCCTCCTTTTGAAAATAAGTAGACCTTTAATATACCTGCTGACTCCAACAGGATGCCTGCTGGCTGCAGCACCAGCAGCCTGGCTGAGTGGAGACACTTAGTGGGGAGAGCCGAATGAAGCCTGCAGAGCTGGTAAGCTTTTGTTACCAGAGGAGAAAAGGAAGCCACCACTCAGCATGTCTGCCAGTGTCAGGCTCTAGTGGTAGCCCCATAGCTTAAAAAAAAAAAAAAGTCCGATCAAAAACTACAGATTAAATTTTAAAAATTTTATTATGTGTAAAAGACACATTCATTTTAACACTCACCAAATACTCCCCCTTAACTTGAGCACACTAATCTCATCATCTTTGCCACTTTCTGAAGCAGTGCTGGAACTCTTTTTTGTGTCTTTAGTTGCCTTGCCATGACTGCCTCAGTGTTCTGAATTAATTAAAAATGTTCATCTCTTGTGGCTGTACCTCAGTGGCACAAGTGCCTGCCTGGCAAGCCGAACATCCTGAGTTTGAGTCCCAGTACCAAATGAAGAAGAAGAAGAAGAAGAAGAAGAAGAAGAAGAAGAAGAAGAAGAAGAAGAAGAAGAAGAAGAAGAAGAAGAAGAAGAAGAAGAAGAAGAAGAAGAAGAAGAAGAAGAAGAAGAAGCCATATGGTGTCAAATCTGGTAAATAATGTGGATAAGGAACCACCATGGTTTTTAAATTTTTTAATTAATATTAATAAGAAATAGCAATGAGACAGTTTCACAGCAGGTTAGAAGTACAGATACAACAATTAATGCATTGCATATTGTTGTCTTTATCGTAGTTGTTCAGAGTGTAAGATGTAGACATGATATCTTGTCTAAACAATATTAGTACAAATCTTTCTTCTTATTGAACAAAGATACAACTGGCAATATTGGAGTCTGTCGACTTGAGCCTTTTACAACTCAGCATATTAATATGGCTTTCCTTTTTGTACCTTGTGTTTAGACTTTTCTGCTGGATGGTTAAGACTAAGATAAAATAAGACCTATATAACAAAAACTGTAACTTTTGTATCTGACAAGAACAGTCAAGTCTCATCAAGATTTACCCTGAAACCATGTACAGTATTTTGTAGAATTTTTGTCAGTATCAACCACCTGGGTGAGTCAAGGCCATTACTTGACCAATTTGCTCTCTGTGAAAGCCTGAGAGAATGTTTTCTCTCTAGATAACTCTCTTTAGGCACACTACACATTATCAATCACTTTCCTCTGTGGCTACATAATCTCCTTGAACAGAAAATTTAGGGCACCACTGAATGATAGGTTGTAACAGTATGGACTGTCTTATGTTCTGAGTCCTCTCTGACTTTGAAGGGCTAGAGCCAAAATATTAGCTGTCCTTGTAGCCTTTCTTTTTCTATGATATTTTGGTCTGCAAACTTAAGTTGTTAGCCCTCCAGAAGAGAAGCCTAATATTATTATTCCCTATAGTATAGACATTTGAGCTTAACATCATTATCTTTCTAAAAATCAAATGCCTGAAACATAACCAGTGTTTCCCCTCAATCACTGGTATGTTAAACTTTAAATCCCTATAGAATGTAAAAAAAAAAATCATGCATGTTTACACAGAAATTAACCATTTAAGAAATTGTAGTGGTACACCAATGGCATTAGAAAACACCATATTTTTTTATGAGCCTGCCTTTCCATTGGATGTTATCTGGCAGCAGCTTTCAGCATACTTTTTTTTTCTTTTTCTTTGAGCCACAGCTCAAAGACACTGCATGAATTAAATGTCCTTGCTCGCACTGGCCTCTTTCTCCTTCTCCTGTCATTCTAGCCAATGCTTCTGCCATGGAGAGGCCTCCTTGCCTCCTGGTCTCAGGTTCTTCACTGGGTCAACACCAATACAAACAAAGTGACCCTGTGTTGGTCACTTTTTACTTAATGCAGGGACAAAATACCAACACCCAAAATTAAGGAAGAAAAGGTTTGTTTAGCTTACAGTTAGTGGAGGTGTCGGTTCATACTTCTCTGGCTCCAAGGCAAATGCTGCACTTCATGGCAGCAGAAAACAACAAAGCACAGAGGAGAGTAGCATCTGTGACATCCATGAAGTCTCTCTCTCTCTCTCTCTCTCTCTCTCTCTCTCTCTCTCTCTCCTCTCTCTCTCTCCCTCTTCCTTCTACACTGACAGGGAAGACCAGTGCTACACCCTGAAGATCAGAGCTACGCCGAAGTGGCACTGCTATGGAAATCAAGCTCCTCTGAGATGGCGTGGCAATGAAGTGACATGGCAAATATCAGAACTCCTCCCAGGAAGTAGGACAAAGAAGCCTTCCTCAATTCCTTTACATACTCTTTTTGTGCTGAGTCACTCCAGGGTGGCCTCCTCTGCCCTAGGCTGGGACCCCCATGCCTCAGGGCATAGAATCTACAAGCAGATCCAGCCAAGCTTCTGGATCCAGCCAAGCTTCTGACACCTCAAGTTGATGCACTCTCAGCCACCAAAGCCTCATAATGTTCTCATCCACAACATCTTGAACATGTCCCTCAATCTATTCATGGCTGTGTTAGATGACACATGTCTTAGATCCTAGGGCATTCAGTGTCTCTTTCTACTGGTAGCATGGAGCTTTTCAGTGAGCAAAGGTTCTCTTTTGCCTATTATATGTCACTACCGGCCTTATACAGAACTGCCATGGAGGACAGGCATGGTAAGTACTTCTTGAGTGGATGAATGAATGAAAGAAGAAATACTATAGTGACCATCTCACTCTACCAATTTCAGTGGGGCACCATATCAGCCAAAGCGCTCGCCTCTCCTTCTTGCAGTCAGGCTTAGAGCATGTTGTCATGTTGGCTTTTACCTACAGAGCCAGAAAATCTGAGCCTCACTGTTGATCACTAGAAAAGGCATGAAATCTCTGTTTGAGTGCAAGAAAATCCCTACTTTTTAACCCAGCTACCATGTTGTACAGTTTTCTGCTCTGCTAAAAGTGTCTGGCATCAGCCAGAGCGACTCACTGCAGCATTCTGCTATGCTCATTTACTGATAAAGAACCTGAGGATTATAGGAAGTGAAAAGCCCACGATGGCTACACAACAGCCCCTGGCCTAAGCTGTGCTGAATACCCACACTCTGACCTTAGGAAATGAACAATGAGACCTCAGAGCCAGCCACTTGGTTGGTGCCTGTCCTTTTTATCTTGTGGATCAGGGCTTTGGACCCTTGGACAAAGGTTACTTTTATTTTCCAAGACATTATTCACTGCAAGCTCTGATTTCAGAATTACTTTTGAGACATAACAACTTAAGATTTAAAGCAATATTGATAGAGTCTAACTACATAGTACTGCTTTCAAGCGCTTACTGTGGAAATAATGTTTCTACTATTTCCACTCTAAATATTTCATTTCTGGGACATTGATCTAATAAGAAAGCAGTCAGCCAACTACATAAGTAGGCATGCCTGGACATGCTTGGACCAACTGAGCATCTCCTCCTAAGGACTTCAAGAACCTGAGAGGTAAGATATGGTTAAGAAAGGGTCCCTGCAGGGGCCTCAAAGATCCCTGAAAATGAGTAAAAGATTTGACAATCACAAAAAGAACAAGTAGGATTTCCCAGCCACAAGAGGTAAAGCAAAATAAATAATTATTAAAATGAATGGAGGAGGTGGTAGAATTCACTTTTAATAATAATCCTGTTCTGAAACAAAATTAATCTAACATAAGCATCCTAAAATATTCTCTAGTGCAATAATAAAAATGAAGATCATTGGCCCCTCTCATTCCTCGGGGATTATTTGTCTGTGAGAAGCCTATGAAGAAACTTCTGGAACAGAGTCCATCTAACAGAAAACATCTGTTTGGGCATTTCTCAGTTATAATATGTTACAGGGGAAAAAAAAAACTCTGGAATTCAGAAATACCAATCTAACATGTAAATTGGCCATTTGTGATCTAAACATTTCTTAGAATTTCTTGGTCAAAACAGCAATGATGATTCTTGAAAGTCGTCATTTTGTATTTTGAAACTTTCAAAAACATCAGTCTCTTTATCTTCTTATACAATGAATATAAGTAAGCAGAAATATAAATAAAGAATACCAGGGAGGTCAGGCTCAAAGCCATTTCCTTATTAATATATAATAAGAGCAGAAAATGGAGTGAGTGACCTGGCTTGACCAAGCTGGAAAATCTTACTTGTGTAACGTGAGTCACTGATCTTAATTTTTCAGGTGGAAAAATTAAAGGAGGAAAAAGGGAAGAGAGGCTGCACCTTCCGTCTTTCCAGCCAATGGGAAAGTCTTTGAAACCCCTGTCACCCTGGCTTGCCCTTCTTCCCAGCTCCCAGCTACATCCCACCCCACCCCACCGCTCCAATCACCACTGCTCTCTGCACTTTCAACTCATTGTCATTTAAAAGTAATACTAATGTCATTAGTGATGTCCCAGTTGTCAAGTACAGTTCAACAGACATAAAACACCACACAGGGAACCTTGCAGCTCCTTGCTCATTGGTAGATACTTTACCTTCCCCATATTTGCAGGTTTGTCATTCCACCTTCTTTGCGGAACTGTCAGTTCTTCTCAGAATTGCCCACCAGAATCTGTACTCTGCCGCGTTCCAGCATCCCAGCCTTGATTGAGTCCCTTGTCCTGCTCAGAGGATGCCTCTGACTCCGAATGGTTTTCTGCATTCCAGACTCATCTTCCTATTTCCTACTTTGTTCCCGGTTGCAGCCGGGGCAGTCATCCTAGAGGGTAAATCTGTGGTATCAACTCCTCTTCCATGTCTTCCAATCCTCAGATTCTTGGCTTTGCATCACAAGATAAAACTCCACGTTGCTCAACTAACCCTTGCTGAACAGAGCTCTACTGCTGCTCCAGATTCCATTCCGGCCATTCCCTACAGAGACCCAGCTGTCCTGAAGTGGGCAAAGCTGGACCTTAGCCTCTGCCCTTGAGATACACTCTTCTCCCTGCCTGGAGTAGCCCTTTGCCTTCACCACCTCCTAACTCATCCTTTAAACTTCTCTTCTGTGTTCCCTTTCTACATGTTCAATATTAACCACCTGTGCCCTGTTGTGTGTTTGTTCATTGTAGGCTCCTAGGGGCTAAAACTAGGGCCTCGAGCATGCTAGGCAAGTGCTCTACTACTGCCATACCCTGGCCCTTTTACTTAGAGTTTCACTCTAAGGAGAGCTTCAAATTTTTATCCTGTCTCAACTAAATTAGTCATGAGCCACCATCCCTGGTTCTTTTCTGGTTGTTATTTGTCAGTTTCACCCCTGGTTTTCCTTTTTACTCCTCTTTAAAATAAATACCAAGCGTTTTGGTTTTGTTGGTGTTCTATATTCCTTATCTATTTTTTTTTTATCTCATCACGCATTGCCTTTATTTTCATTTTACTTTCTCTGCACTTATTGTTGTTCCCTGCTTCTTGAAATGAACACTATTCAATGCATATTTCTTTTTATCCTATAACCTTTTCAAAGATATCATTTCAAGATGAAAAATTTCCTGTGAGCACGTTTTGAAGCAATGCTTTGTTAGCGTTTCCTTTGACTATAGGTTATTTCTCTGTATTTCTTAGATTTTAAATCTCTAGCGATTACAGGCAAGCTACTCCTCCCTCTCCCTCTTCTCTCTCTTGCTAGGCCTCCTCCCTCTGCACTCTCAGAAAGCTAACTCATCTTATACATTGCTCTCAGATCCTTTCTTGTCTTTTTTCATGTTTTCCATCTTAAAATCAAAACTAGTTCTTTTCCTGCATGAATTGAAATGACTGTGGATGTCAAACCACAAGGGACCCTGAGAAACAATGCTGAATGAATGATTCATCACCCTCACAGTGACTGGGAGATTCTCCAAAGCACACTCGCGATCAAATGCCACTTGGAAGGATGATCTCTCAGGTTTAAAATCATAATGATCATGTTATCCATGTACTTTTTGTTGAGGTTTATATTGCCAAATAAGAAGCAATTAAGCTCCCCACTCAGTATAGAAATATGTTCAGAGAACCATTGTTTCTGGATTTGGCTCTGTAACCAGGAACTGATCCTATCACTGGAGAAGGGGCTCCTCCCTGTAGGCGCCTTCCCTCCTTGTCTCTTCAGTTGCCCATGTGTTTGGCCTCCGTCTAAGAAGGGCATCTATAAGCAGCCTCCAAAGGCAAGCACATTTCAAGAAAGTAAAAAAAAAAAAAAAAAAAGAATTTAATCTGGCAATGTTGAGCTTATTAATATAAAATTCTAAATAGCATCTCTACACTCTCCATTTTATAGATATCTCCAAAAGCATCAGTAGTCCTTCATCCCACAAATATCACAATGTCTTCGTTCCAATTAACACAAATGAGCTATAACTGAGAAATCTTAAAAGTCTATGAAAAACAAGGAGTTATATAAAGTCCCTACCAATAGAGAAAGAACTTGTAAATAATGAGATGAAGCAGTAAATTTCAAAAGTCACTAAGACCCCTATCTACAGTTTCCATTGGCATACCTTGCAGTACCCAACACACAACACTCCACTTCATACCCACACTGCAGTGACAAAATTAGATGTTTGTTATGGAGAAACATAAGAGTAAGGGAGAAGAAAACAACTGTGGCAGATGCTACAATTTGGAATTTTTTTGAATTGTTCTAACAAATTTCTGCAAATGTGGAATCATTTCAAACTAAAAGGTAGCTTCAGAACCCAAAGTAAAGATGACAAAGTATCTGGAGGCTTCCACCTCTGATTCTTATGCCATGGAGTCATCACTCTGCTACTCTGCGTTAACCAAGCATTAACAATGTCATGCCCTGAAGTTACAGACCATCACCTATGTCATATTTGTTCAGATCAATATTTTCCACTTGCCTTCCTGAAGCCACAACTATTACATGATGAAACTGAGGGAGTTTCCAAGTCGCCATCAGTGTCCTGTTGGCTCCAGAGCATCTACAGGTATCTATGTTCGCCTGCTATGTTGCTTTTACTCTGTAACTGCCAGAGGATGAGGTATTCTTGACTTAGTCTAAAATTCAATATTTTCTCCCATTGGAATCATACTATATATGCAAACTTTCAGTA